>RJWH01003799.1:0-133676 GCA_004363575.1 Solenodon paradoxus | reverse complement strand
CGCCCTCGCCCCCGCGCCCTCACCCCTGCGCCCTCACCCCTGCGCCCTCGCCCCTGCACCCTCGCCCCTGCACCCTCGCCCCTGCACAAGGCGGCGGTGACGTCGTCCCCCTGTGTGTTGCCGCCCCAGCTACCTGGACAGTCTGGATCGGATCGGGGCCGCTGACTACCAGCCCACCGAGCAGGACATCCTCCGAACCAGGGTCAAAACCACCGGCATCGTAGAAACCCACTTTACATTCAAGAACCTCCACTTCAGGTGAGAGCCGGGGCGGCCCCGGGGCCCTGACAAGGGTGCTGGGAGGTGGCAGAGGTGGCAGTTTCTGGGCTTCCACTCGTCCGGAGCACCCAGAGGGCTGCCCACCTTAGGGAGTTTGCACTTTGGGACACATGGTTAGCTAGGAGAAGGGCCCCGTCTGCCCTGCACCAAGTTCAGGAGCTGGGGTGAGTGGGAGGGCTCCCTGGGGGAGGAACAGGGGGGATTTGAAGGGTCAAAGGAAGGGAGGCCTCCCACTGAGTGACTTCTGAGGAAGCAGCATGGATTTCCAGGAGGCTCCTTAAAGGAGGGATGTGGAATGAGGGTGGATACGCCCAAGCATTGTCTGTGAGACCCAAGTGACACCCGTGACCTCACAGTTGGGAAGGGCTTAGGGATCAGCTCCTCAGTGCACGTGGGGAAACCGCGGCCTTAGAGGAGCAAGGCTGTCCCCAAGCACTAAAACACAACTTAAGCCCAAAGGCTCCGAGCGCCTCAGAGCAGGGGCCTGAGGCATGAGACACTGGTGGAGAGTTGTGTCCACACCTGAGATAACTCCATACACTGATGTCTGGGAGCCCCTGTCCTGCCCCCACCTGCCACTCAGGTGTACCTTCTGGGTTTTGGGTAGAGGAGAGAGAGGTGAGGAAGGCAGGGACCATGGCCCCTAAGCTGATATAAGGCCCTGCCTCCTGGCCCCTGCCCTGCCTGCGTGCCTGGATTCTAGGACCGCTGCCATCCCAACACCCCAGCCCCTGCTGGGGGAGGGGCTGAGGTCCCGGTCCGTAGGCAGCCTCTCTGCACTGGGCTCAGGAAATCCCAGGCCTCCCCTGACCCTGGGAGCACAGTGATGGTCCCAGCAGCCCCATACAGTGCCTCTCTGCTCCTTGTCCCCTGGGTCTCTCCGCTCGCCCTTCGGGACACAATGTGGGGACCTCGACTGCCAAGCAGGCTGAGGCTGAGAGTAAGTACTGACAGCAGGATTCAGGGGAGGGGCGGTAGGATGAGAGCCTGAACCATGCTCTTCCTCACCTCCTCTGGTCTCCTCCTGGGCTGTCTCCTCTCCCTGGAGGCACTGGAATCCCTGGGGGCACAGGGCCAGGGCTCCTCTGTGTGCCAGCAGGCCCCCAAGGCCTAAGGAGCTGCAGAGCTCTTGAGGGTATGAATCCCACCTCTTTCTTCCAGGACTTAGCCCCACCTCCTCACTCCCCCACCCCGCCCCCAAGTCCTGTGGAGAATGAGAAGAGGAAGGGCCCGCACCCATCTGCTGGGAGCGACAGGCACTGGCTCACACCCTGGCTGTCCATGCTCACCTACCCAGGACCCTGAGCACCTAGGCCCTGCCGCCTCACTTTTCCTGCCTGAGTGACAGGTGCCATTCCTACCAGCCTCCTTCCTGGGGCTGATTTGGAGTTTGCTGGATTATCTAGGTGAACCAACACACTGAGAAAGCCAGGCACAGCATGTGCATATGTCCCCCAGAAGAGGACCCCACAGAGGTGTTTCCTGGGCCCCAGCGGAAGGGCTCCCTTAGTGAAAAATCTCCAGCCGCAAAGGCAGGTCTGTGTGTCATGTCACTACATGTGAGCACAGCCAATTGTGCAACCCACGGTGACAGCTGTCAGGGCTGGGAGCACAGTGAGGGCCCCGCCCCGCCCCCAGCCTGAGCAGGCTCCGCCCACCCCGCCCCCTCCACACCCGCCTCGGGGTCTACCCGCAGGCTGTTCGACGTCGGCGGCCAGCGATCTGAACGCAAGAAGTGGATCCACTGCTTTGAGGACGTCACGGCCATCATCTTCTGCGTCGCGCTCAGCGGCTATGACCAGGTGCTCCATGAAGACGAGACCACGGTGAGTGGCCCTGGGCGCCGAGAGGACGGGCTACATGATGACTAGGATTCCGCCATCGGGCGGGCATGTCCCTTTGCTCTTCCAACTCTGTGGCGGGGTAAACGCCCAGAGACGCTGAAGCAGGAAAGGCGGCGCCAGAGGCCACAGGCCAGGGCAAAGCTAAGCAAGTCCTAGGAGAAATCAGGTGCAGTTCCGCAGGAGCAAACCTAAGACAGAAACAGCAGAGCACAGCCCTCCCGGAGCACTGGCCGGCTGCCCGCAGGAGTGGGGAGGTGGGGGCTGGCAGCCTGGTGGGCAGCGGCATGGATGCGATGGGTGCGCCCGGTGGGATCTGGCGGTGGGGTTCCGTTTGCATCAATGTGTCGTTCAGCCTGGGGCCTGGGACAGCTGGCTCCTGGCTTCAGAGGGGATGCTCATCTGGAGAGTTTGCTGCCTCCATGGGCGCTGCCAAATTCAAGACCCTCTGCCTCAGCTAGTACTTTCTGTCCAAGGCGGTCAGAATCGGGCATGGGGGCGGAATGAGAGACTCCAAGGGAAGTACTTGGAACCGTTGCGACTCCGTGGCTCCACGCTGATGGTGTTACTGTCACTGGTGATTATCTGAGCTGGGGGGTCCGTCAAACAGTCCCCACTCTTTGGTGGGGACAGAGCCTGCGCCAGGGGCCAGGTATTGAGTGGTGTCCCAGGGTCGCTGGTACAAACCCTAGGGCCTCCAGAGTGGGGCTCCCAGGCTGGAGGCCACACCCTGGGCTTGTGGCCACTCCCTCTTCTGAAGCGCACGCAGACCCTTGGCCCCCAGCCTCTTAGCGTCAGCGATGCGGGGTGTCATTATGGTGAATCTGAGCCAGGCCTGTCTTCTCGGGGTCTCAGTCCCAGCCCGCTGTGAGGAACTATTGGGCTTGGGGTATAGACTTCAGGGAGGAGGAGCCGCCGCCACCCTGAGGCCTGGCTGGGTGGGTGATGGGACTCTCACCCTCTTGGCCTTCCTCATTCAGGCCCAGCCCCAAGATGGCTTCCACAAAGATCTGCCTGGTGCCCAGGCGGCCAGGGCTCCCATTGCCTTTGCGGTGCAGCTTTCTGTGGTTCGGAGGCCTGGGCAAGCCAGAGAGCAGAGGCAGGCAGAATAGACGCACAGTCCAGGCTGTACTTGGACCAAACTCACTGCCACTCACTACTGCCCAGGTCTGTTCCTGGCTCCCGCACGATACACCATGAACCGGACCTGCCGGCCACTTTCCATACCTTTTTGTTGCTTCATCCCATGCGTCTCAAGCCACTATTTGGGGTCCACTTAACCTCCCAGGTGGTCTGCTTTCCGCTAGCTCATCTTTTCTCCCCAGAACGCCTGGGAGTGGGAAGCAGGGTTGGTGCAGGAGTGTGATGGCTTTCGCAGAAAGCACAGTGCTGGTGGCTGGAGGGCCCTTCTCCAGAGAACAGGCCTTTCCACCTGCCAGACCCACACTCACCTTTAACCACCACCCCGAGCAGTCTGGGTGCGTCTGGCAGCCACAGGGCAGGAAATTCCCATGGGCCTCAGGTGTACAGTGAGTGAGGAGGCTGAGGAGGTGGGGTGCGGGCTAGGCCTGGCCCCAGCTCCATTACCACCCTCCGTGCTGCACTGCTGAGCCCGCTTTCTGGAGTGCACTCCCTTGTCCGCCGTTCCCCTGCCCTTCTTCCCTAGACCTGGAGCAGGAACGGCTCTTCCCAGGTCTGCTCTGCCCCAGAGCCAGCCACCTGTGCCACCTGGGAAAGAGCAGCAGCCCCTCCAGGAAATGGGACTGGGCTTCTCTACTTGACAGCAACCCCCAAGGCACTCAGCACAGTGGCCAGTGGCCGCAGGAGAGCACTCGTGTCAAACTAAGCAGACAACTGTGTGTACGGGACAGGTGTGTGGCCACACTGGGCAACTTGGGAGCCACATGGTTCTGGTCTGGGTACTCGCGCTTTTGAGTGTGGGCAGCCGTGCCACCACTGGGCCTCCGTCGCCGCCTCCTAAAAACGGCAGTGATAATAGATGGGCCTCGTGCATAGGGTGGGGACCCCTGGACCCGGGACTGTAAGAGTGCCTGCGCTCGGGACTCTTCACTCTGTCAAGGCACATGGCTAAAGGACAAGTGGTAGGCTGTGGACACCCCAGAAGGCAAGAGCTAGGCCTCACTGATCTGCTCAGGTCAGCCAGCACCTCCCAACATGGTCTGGGCGAGGGTCGGGGCTGCCCAAGACAGGCGAGGTGTCTGGGGCAGCAGCTGGAGCTAGGCCAGGAGTCCTGGGGCTCGTGGCCGCCTGCCCACTGGCCAGCCACCGTGTCCGCCGCACCCCAGGCCCTGGGGCCTCATCCTTACCTGGCGCCTCGGGCCTGTGGCTCCGGGGGCTCTGGGTCTCAGCCTGCCAGCACTTCACTGCCAGTACCGTCACCACCGCTGCAAGGCCTTATCTTGCCAAACCACGGCCAAAACCATGAGCAGATTCTGAGAGACCCTCCGGGCCGGGCAGGTATGAAGCACCTCCCTCCAATGGAAACCATCAGCTAAGAGTTGAAAGCAGCAGATTCTCATGGCACTGCGGGTGACTTTGCTGTGAATGCCGCCCCCACCCCGTGCCCTCACTCTGCACCAGCTGTTCGGCTTAGGTTTGCCCTTTGCACTCTTGCCCTCCGTCTCTGCCACGCATCCCCGGGCCGCGGCCTCTGTGAACCCAGACCTCCCAGCCCCGAGACTGGTTGAACCCATTTTTCAGGGTTTTTGTCTCTCTCTGTCACCTTTTCTGCTGGATTTGTAATCCTCTGTTTTAATCTGGTTGCTGTGTTTCATCTTGGGGTCCTCCTGGCCCCTTTGCTAAGAAACCAGCCCCACCAACAAGCAGCTCACCCAGAGCTGCTCCCCAGCCCAGTCAACCAACCTGCTCCCCCAACCACCCCAAGGCCACAGCAAGATCACCCCCCAGACGCTGTCCCCCTGGTGTCTGCTTCCAACTCTGGATTAATTCGAGGATCTCTGAGTCCTCGGTTAATGTCTTCCAACGGGACGCGTGCACCTCCCCACCCCTGCTGGCAAAACCGAATGAGACCCCTGTAGAGAAATCTGCATGACCCGCGGCTCCGTGTAGACGTGTCGGGTGGTGGCGCGGCCCCGCCCTGCATGCATGATGCATGTCTTCTCCACGGGCTAGAGTCCCGCCGTGACCCTGCTGCCCCCACCCCGGGTCAGCTCTCTGGGCAGGGGCAGCGTCCCCCACCGTGCCACCTCCTCCGCCCCACCCTGCCTGCGTGTGGAATGAAGCCGGGCCGACGTCCCTTTTGTCCTTGTGGATCCTCCGTCTCGGTCCCTTGGTGGTGCATTCACCCACACTGGTGGGCCTTCCCTCTGCTTGTCCCGCTGTGTCGTTGGCCGCGGTGGGTCGGGGTCCCAGGCGCTGCCACCCCTCACTTGCCTCTCTGCTCTGTTGCAGAACCGCATGCATGAATCCCTGAAGCTTTTTGACAGCATCTGCAACAACAAATGGTTCACGGACACATCCATCATCCTGTTTCTTAACAAGAAGGACATATTCGAGGAGAAGATCAAGAAGTCCCCGCTAACCATCTGCTTTCCTGAGTACACAGGTAGAAACCCACCCTGCCCCGCCTGCTCCCCACCAGCCCCGGACAGGGACAAGAGTCTTTCCAAAGCTCAGCCACATCTACTGTATCTGCTCTACCGTGGAGCATCCAGGATGTGCCAAACCAAAGACCGGTCCCCTCCCCATCCCAGACTGAGGGAGTTTGGGGAAGCCCCTGGGACTTCCTGGTCAGGAGAAACGGGGTTGGGACCCTGGCTCTGGCCCTGAGGAGCTGTAAGATGTCAGCAATGCCTAAAAGCCTCCCCTTGGTTGGAGTCATGTGGAAGCTCCAAGATGACGAGGAGTTAAGATCAGGGCCTTCGCTGCTTGCTAAGCCTCTGCTGTTGCTGCGACATTGTGGCCCATTGTGGAGGAAGGAGACCAAGGGGCGCTCACAGGCTCCACAGTTTCTACTTTGACCAGCAGTGGCACAAAAGGTGACGTCATGGCCCCCTGAGAGTGGGACAGGAGAGGACCTCCCAGTAGAGTAGCTGTCAGGAGAGGGACCCGCCCACCTGAGGGAGGATGCAGAGTCCTTTGAGCTGGGCCACACTTAGAGAGGATCTGGCTCCGGGCATCTGCGGTATCTACCTACAGGAGGGGGTGTTTTCACAGCCTGTGCACGCCCTAACGCAGGCCACTCTGTCATTATCGCTAACCTGGGTGTGACTTGACTTCCAGCCCCGCTGTCCATTTAGCCTGGCCATCAAGTGTCCCTGCCCCACCGGGTTTGCCCTCCAGAGTTGTCCCTGAGAGGCCCTCAGTGTCTTTCCCTGGCCTGTGGCCTGATGGGCGCACGGCGGGGGCCTCGTCTCCCCCGCTCCCGCCCGGTGTCTCCCACAGGCCCCAGCGCCTTCACGGAAGCCGTGGCTTACATCCAGGCCCAGTACGAAAGCAAGAACAAGTCCGCCCACAAGGAGATCTACACCCACGTCACCTGTGCCACCGACACCAACAACATCCAGTTTGTCTTTGATGCCGTGACGGACGTCATCATCGCCAAAAACCTGCGGGGCTGTGGCCTCTACTGAGCCCCAGCCTCCCCGCTGCCCGTACCCGCCACCCTCTGCCCGGCCCGTGTGACCCGCTGCTGCCCGGGAGCCAGCCAGCCCCCTCTGCTCTGGACCAAGAAACACCAGCACTGGCACCAAGCGGGGAGAGGGGACACCCTGCACCAGCCCCGCCCCCGGCAGGCATCAGAACCATGTGGTAACTGGGTCTGATGTCGCTGTCAGAGACGGCCTCTCTCCTGCGTGCCACTCGCCGCCTCTGCTTGTGCCTGAGTGCTCTGGGTGGGTGGGGGCACCGGAGCCATGTGCCAGAGCAGGCACAGCACGCCTGACACCTGGGGACTCGTACTCAAAACCCAGGCTCTCCTCCTGTCACCTGGGGTGTGCAGGTGGCAGGGGTGATCCGGGCCAGGGTGCTGGCAGGTGTGAGGGCAGCGGGAACCACTGCCCAGTTTTTCTTGGGGTGTCTCTGGCCAAGGGCAGTTCTGTCACCAAAAGCCAGGGTTGGACCATCCCACTGTGTGTGGGTCCCAGGGCTCGGGCCTGGGCCCTCCCCTTAGACTTCAGTCCATCCAGGGCCCCGCTGCCCTCCTGGGGATTCCCCATTGGTCTGGAAATGCCTGTGCACATGGTGGAGGTTGTGAGGTGGACTCCTGGACGGAGTAGAAGACAGGGAGGTGGTGGGGCGGTCGCTCTTGTGTTGACTCGGATGGGGCCTCACACCGAGTCCTTCTCAAGCTGAAGCGTCTACCATCTGCCGTCACCAGGTCTCAGGTGACTGGAGTGTGAGCAGATGTGCTCTCCTTCTCCAGTTCACGTGAACTCATCTCAGGCCAGTGGTGGACAGTGGACAGCGAGGGCGTTTTGAACGGGAGGGTCTTACCTGGGGAGCCCCAGGGGCAATGTGAACATGGCCCCGCCGCCAGCGCCTGGCTCTCTCTGTCTCAGTACAGAAATCAGAGCAGTCTGCTGCCCCCTGGGACCGGGGGGGGCAGATGGCAGGACCCCACTGGGAGTGTGCACTGGCAGTGGCCCAGGCCACCTCCAGCATGTTCCAGCACCCCCTCCTCTGGAGAGAGGCTGGGGACCCTTGGGAGGGGCTTTGCTTCAGAGCTGCCTGTGTAGAAGGGACACCAATTCTGGTGGCGTGGCCTTGGCAGTCGACAGACACGTCTCTCGCAGTCCTGGGCACCTGTAGGTGACTGATGCCCCCAGCACATAGCCCAGGCAGGGCCTGTGTGTCGTGTGGCTGGCTCTGCCCGAGGAGCCAGAGTGCCCATCAGGAAGCACTGCCTTTGAGAGACCCCTGACTCCCTCCTCCACGCACCCTTGCCAGCCTCCTTCCTGGACACTGTTCAGTTCAGTGCCAGGCAGGACCCCCGGACTCACAGTGCAGCTGCCTGCCTGTCCTGGAGCCAGGACAAACCCCACGCCAGCAGCTCTGGGCTCCCGGTTCCCGTGCATACGGCTCTGGGGGTGCACGGGAGACCCCAGGCATCCTCCCTAGTGCCAAATGCCTGCCTGCAAGACACGTGCCACGGGCTCTTGATGCCACCTCGACCTGGTGAGAAATCCCACCCTGCCTGCCCAGGTTCATGTCAGCTCTGTTTGCCTTGTAGCAGAGACGGGGTTGTGACGGGACGGACCCTCAATGTCCTGTCATGGGCAGCCAGGGCCAGTTAGGCCATTTCTCCCAACAGTAAAGACATGGCAATTATTTCTTGGCATCACCACCCTGGGTATGGCCAGCTGTACCCTAACTCTGCCCTCTGACCCCAGATGCAAAAACAGTGACAAGAGGGAGTTGCTGGCCAGGGCCCAGCTCTGAGGTCATTGTTCTGGTGGTAGAGTCCCCAGCTTCCAGGCTCAAGGCCTTCAGTCACCCGGCTGCCTGCCTCAAACCACAGTAGTCAGAGCGCCTGGCAGGAGTGAGGCCCCAGGTCCCAGAGCCGGCTGCTGGGGCCTTCAGCCCGTCTGCCTGTCCCCTGGACTGCCGCGCCCTCAGATGCTCTGCCCTGCTTGGTGTCTTGTGCTCCAGCCCCAGTCTCCACGGGGCGTCCTTGGCTGTGCCGCATAAACCCTCGAGGAGGGAAACAGGGACAAACCCGTCCACTGCGTCTTTCTCCACATCGTCGTTGGGGGCTCCACTGCAGGAGGAACTGCGGTGACAGACGAGTTTTGGCTCCGCCGTGGGTGTGGGGGAAGACGTTGTGCGTGACAGACGTAGGTCCTGCGTGCGTCCCGACAGAGTCGTGTAAGTTCTTGGAATGGCTCCGCTTTTGCAGGCCGAGTAGAGGCCAATTTCTAGGAGGGGCGCTTTTGCCAAACCCATGAAAACTGCCTGCTCTCTGGATGCCTGTGGCAAATTCTGTGCCCACTCAAGTGCCCTCAGAGAACCGGGTCTGGGCCTTCCCTGGGAAGTGAGACAGGGACGCAGGGCTCTCTGGCCTGACTGAAGGGCTCCATCGGGCCTGTGGACTCTGGCCTGAGGAGGATATGGGCGCTGACAGCACAGCGCTGACGTGGTCACCTTCCGCGAGCAATGGGCAGAGCCCACGCAGAAGGCCCCCACTGCATCCGAGGCCACCCTGCCTCCCACCCTCTGACGCCAGCCCAGCTCCACACTCAGGGCGAGCATAGGGTCCCCATGGGGACTGCACTGGGCATCAGTGGGCTCCCTAGCAGCAGGCAGCAGCTACGAGTGCTCTCCCCCTCAGAGCCCCCCTACTCAGGCTGTCAGGAACCCCCAACGTGGAGGCCCAGGCCTCATCCCACCAGGCCCTTCCTCGGCCAGGCTGAGTCCTGCCAGGGAGCGATTATGCCGCCGCCCCCCACGCGCTCTGCTCAGAACAAGGGCGGTTGGTTCTGCAGGGTCTTCCTCACGTCTTACCTGCACCCCCGCCCTCCCCTTGGCCTGACCTAGCACCCTCCCGCCCTCTTGAGAAGGACGTCACCACGCTGCCGGCCTCGGTCTCTTGCCTTTGCACCGGGTCGTGGCTCCTGGCCCCTCTGCGAGAAGCCTGGTACCCAAAACCTCTTGTGGCCGCCTCTGTGCTTCTGGAACTCCAGGCACAACCTGGCTGCTTTTAGGAGCAGAGGCCCGAAGCTCTAGCTCTGAGGCCTCCAGAGACTCGATCTGGGGTGCTGAAGGCGAGCCCCTGACCCCAGACAGCCCCCACGTCAGCCCACAGGGCTCCGGAGTGAAGGTCCAGCAGCCCAGGGTCGTGGGACAAAACACAGCAATAGACCTAGAAGACAGGCCCAAGCGGGCAGCCACCGCATTGGTGGTGGTGGGCACCCTCCCCACCCCAGTGAGGTGAGTCCTGAGCCTCCAACCTGGAGAGCATGGTGTGACCCCCCTGCCAGGGCTCCAGGTAGACACCCCTCCCCCACCAGGTGAGGTCCCCTGTCAGAGGGGCTGCTTGGGAAGAATCTGACAGAAGGCCTTCACCGTCCCAACTCCTGGGTCCTCCCGGTCAGAGAGAGCCCTCTGGGAGGGAGACTTCCACCCAGGACCAGCCACGGCCACCAGCGTGAGGCCTTGTGGCAGAGCCAGAGCTCTGAGCTGCCCTTGTGGCCTCTTTGCTCCCCGCTCCCCCCGCACCCCCCACAGCCACCTGCCTCCTGGGCAGCCAGGCCCCTCACCTCCTCTCTTCTCTGCCCCCCCTGGTCCTGTCCCCACCCCACCCCACCCCATGTCCCCTCACCTGTCTGCTCCCTCCCCGCCAGGCACAGCAGTCCCACCCCCAGCCCCACCGCTACACCCATCCCTATTAACTGTAATTTTGTAAGAAGCATGACTTGTTGGTTTAATAAATCTCTAGTTATTGTAATAAGTTATTGGCTGCCGTAATGTATTTATTAGTCACCTACCGTTAATAAAAGTGCCAGCTTGTCCTAGCGTGAGCGTCGTGTGTTGTGTGAGAGCCCAGAGTTCCCGCCAAGGGCACCCACACAACTGTCCTTGTGCCCAGTCGCGGGCCAGCGCTGCGGGCTGCCTGGAGGAGGGGGCACAGTCCTGCTGAGGCTGGAGGGGCCCGAGCACTGCTGCCACCCCCAGCCCACCTCTCAGGATTGTCACGAGGGCAGGAGCTGGCTGTCCCCCGGGCCCCTTCCAGCTAGTGTGCTAGTTAGTGCTGGCCGGGCCGCTGCTCCGGGGTCTCGAAGCTGGGGCGACGAGCTTTCCTGCTGTCTGGACACCACTGAAGCCAGTGGCAGTGGGGAGGACTCGGGAGACAGGAAGGTGACAGTGGGCAGGGCTGGGTGACTGTTGGCTGGATGTGACCCGTGGCTTTCTCTTTCTCCAATGGTGACATCTCTGCTTGGAACATACTCTGGTGTCTGTTTCCTCTGGGGGAGCTTGGAAGGACAAGTGTGCTCATGGCTCCTTGGTGATGGGTTCTGGCCAACGTTGTCACGTGCGGTGGAATGATGGTCGGGCCAGCAGGCGTGCAGGGGTCTTGTGCCGGCGTCCCCCTCAAACACCCCCTGCGACTTCGGGTCAGCCCCTCTCCCACCTCCCTGACCCAGGACACCAGGTCCAACGTGCAGCTATCCTCGGTCTCCTCTGCTCTCTGTCACCACTCAGGGCCTCAGGTGTTTTTAATGTGTGTGTAACTAGACTGTGAGCTCTCAGAGCAGGAACCTGTGCGACAGGCACACCCAGCAGCACTGGTGCGAGAGCGTGGGCCTGTGTGTCTGCAGGCTGGCCTGGAGAAGAGACCCTCAGCCCAGCCCATATGGGCACAGGCCTCACTCATAGCTCCTGGTCCTGGGAGGGCCTGTGTCCCCACCAGGTCCCCAGCGGTGGAGCCCAGAGCCGTGCTCAGGACAGCGGGGCCATCAGCCGGCACTTGTCTCTGGCTGTGGGTCTCTAACTCTTAGTTGAGCGGCTGTGAGAAAAGTGGCCCCATGTGGTGGGAGGCCTTATCCCCTGGGATCCCCAGGGCTGTCATATGCTCTGCCCTCGCAGGCGGCCCCGTGAGCTGGGTGGTCGCTGGAGCCTTCCGCCTGAGCATGGGCTCACTTGGGGCTCCAGAGAAGCTCCACCTGCCCTTTTCTGAACAGGCCCCCTGGCAACGTGCAGGGCCCACAGGAGAAGGGGTTTCACTCCTCCCGGAGTGGGCAGGCTTGTGCAAATGACAGGGAGACTTTGGGGGAACGGGAATGAAGAGTCCTAGTTGGGGCTAGGACATAGTACGAGCGAGCGGACACTCCATGTGGCAAAGTTTGAGGACAGGACTGCAGTCTCCAGGGAGCAATGACACGGTGCTGCTCGTCTAGGGCTCCCAGGGGCCCAGACAGCCCCTCCACCAGCCATGAGCACTGGGATCCAGGGCCGCCGCCGTACAGGTCACTGGGGAACAGCGCAGTGGAAGGGACAGTCAGTCCTCTTTCATTTAACTCCTCCGGAGGCCCCGGGCTCCTCGTGCAACTGGAGGAACCGTTACGTGGCTGGTACTCTGGCTCTGGCCTGGAGCCAGGTGCCATCTCTGCTCTTTGGGGTCCCAGCTGTGTCACCTCAGTGTCCCCTGGCGGCTGACATGTGACATGAAGCACATAAAGTGCTGGTTGTGGAGCTGCTCCATCATCTTCCTCACCTTCTTTTGCTCCGAGGCGGGCAGCCATGGCTGCTGGTGCTGCTCCTGCGGCCCGGGGTCCCAGGCATGAAAACATCGTTCAGTGACTAGTGTGCGGGGACACCCCATCGGTGCTCTGCTCTTTCCTCTGATTTATCTCAGTCTCCTTCTTTCAGAGGTAGGGGTTAGCCGGAATTACATTGAGCTCTGGACCCAGGGCACTGGGATTGGGGTGGCAGGTTCCCAGGGCCAAGACAGGGCTCCTGGGGGAAATGAGCAGATGCCTCTTCCCTCAGGGAGGTACATTCATGAAGGAGCCTCCTCCCTGTACAGAAACACAGATTCCTTCCCAGAGGGACACGCTCCCTGCATCGCCAAGGAACTTTACCCAAGGTCACGTGCTTAGCATCCCACAGTAGAAATAAGTCCTTGCCCAGAGCCAGAGACTGCCCCGGGACCCTGCTTTATCTTGGCATGCCCGCTGTGTTCACTCTGCGAGAAGGACTTCTGTGTGCAAGGCGGTGCTGCACATCTACATCACTTAAAACTCCTTGCAGGCTCAGAGGGGGTTGAGTTTGGCCCAACCCGAGGGGGCACGGCCAGTCCTCTAGGCCCGGCTGGAGGCAGCCCAGGCAGGGCCGTCTCGCCTGAGCGGGGCCGGAGGCTGCCAGCAGTCGTCCACTGTGACCACCTCCCCTCAGGCCACAGGAGAGGCTAGAGTGCCTCCACTGGGCCACCTCTCTCAGAGGTCACCACCCACCTGTCTACGAAGCCCGAGAGGAAAGATTTGGACAGGAAGCGCCAGCACCTAACTCAGGCTCCAGTCCAAGCAGCCTCTCTCCCCAGCACATGCACATGTCTGTGTGCACGCAAACAGCACACGTGACATACACAACATGCAAGGAAGGAGACCCTCCATGGCTAGGGAGAGCCCTGGCCACGTGTCCTGGCCTCCGGCAGGGAGCCCAGTTGGTTCCCGGTGCCGCCGCTGCCTTCGGCCCCCAGGCGCTGAGTGCAGGTGGTCCGAAGGCTGGAGGTGGGAACATGTGCCGCTGCGGACACACTTCTGCCCATCGGCCTTCGGAGGGGCCGTGGGGCCGTGGGGCCGGGAGGCCTCCCAGCTGCTGAGTCCCCCAGTTCCTCTCAAGCCTAATGCTCGTCTTCTCTTCCCTGTCTCCGTGTCCCTCCCTCTCGCTGTCTGTCCTGCTCTCTTCCTCCACGGGGGCTGCAGAACCGCATGCACGAGTCTCTCATGCTCTTCGACTCCATCTGCAACAACAAGTTCTTCATCGATACCTCCATCATTCTCTTCCTCAACAAGAAAGATCTCTTTGGTGAGAAGATCAAGAAGTCTCCTTTGACCATCTGCTTTCCTGAATACACAGGTGGGTGTCGTGGTGGTCCTGAGTGGAGGAAAGCCCCGCCTGCGGGGACCCATGTCTCCTTCCAGAGGCAGGAGCCCGAGCCCAGCACCTGCGGGCTCCGGGAGAGGCTGCCAGCCAGCGCCGCAGTCTGTGCGCTGGGCCACTGCAGCCACCCGGCGCAGAGAACACTAGGGTGGGGCCCACCCTGCCTGTGGCAGGAAAAGAAGCCTCCTGATCCACAGGTACTGTGACGAGACTGGACCCGTGGCAGGCTCAGGAGGCAGGACAGGACCGTGAACTTCCCTTCCCCGTCTATCCCAGTCACCCTCTAGAAGGGCTTCACTGCTCACCCCCATCCCACCAGCGGGCTCCCCTGACCCCTGCTGGGCCACATGACACCAGGGCCTGGACTGGAAAGGGAGGACACATGTCCCAGCGTGGGGCCTGGCTGGCAGCTTTCTCTGCACCCTGCAGCCTCCCAGGCCCAGCTGGCTCCATCCTCCCGCCCGCCTCCCTTGTCATGTCCCCTCTCTCTGCTCACCCCCAGTCTTTGCCCAGACTCCCTGCAGGCCTCCTCTATCCCTGCTTCTTGGCTGCTGTCTCGGGGGGCTTTTCCTCCCACCTGGGTCCCAGGGGAAGGTGCTGCAGACCCCCAGGACAAAGCTCTTTCCAAGAGCAGGGTGGGTAGTATCGTGCCGCCTCTGAGGCTAGAGACAGCGGCCTGGCCCTGGGCTGCTGCTAGAGGCGGATGCCGTGCTGCTGGGCTGCCACAGCCTGGTCTCTGTCCCTCTGGGTCCCTGGGGAGGAGTCACTTTTACATGCTGAGGACAGATGGAGGCCAGGACCCTGCGTGAGGAGGGGTGGGCAGGGACTCCCTGAAGTCCCAGGGTGAGTGCCAGGGCCCAGCCCCAAGGCAACACAGGCGCTAAAGGCAGCCCTCACCCATGGATGTGACAGGTCCCCTGGCTGAGGCTCTGCGTTGCTTATGAATCTGTAGGCCCCTGCCCACCCCAGGATGCGTGGGATGGAAGGACGGACTGATAGACAGCAAGGGCAGAGTTCAGCAGGCATGTGGGTCAGGGCAACCTGAGACTTCGGGCAAGCTGCCCAGTGGCCTGTGCTTCATTTCCCATCTGGGCACCGCAGAAGGCACAGCCACCTTGCCTACCGCAGAGGGAGGTCATGGGGACAGAGGACCAGGCCTGGCACCAGGTCTGCATGACTGACTGTCATTGCCCATAGCTTTAGTCAGGATGGAAGCTGCAGGAGGGGGAATTGGCCTCAGAGAATGTGCCCTCTGCAGGGCAGGGCAAGTCCATCCAGGAGAGGACGGGACTGCCCCGGAAGGCCCAGCCGCGTGATGCCCAGGGCCAGAGCGGGGTCGAACTGCAATCCCCTCGGGGTAGCCAGGCTCAGGCTCTCTCAGGCTCAGCAAAGGTCTCCAGGACCATCACCGGCCTCCCAAAGCCACCCAATGGGGCTCAGCAGCCCACAGCCCTCAGCAGACTCTTGGGACAGAGTCACTCAACCTGAGGGTCTTCTTTGTCTCCAAAGACTCGGCCCCACCAGAGGCTGATGTGGAACCCGGCCCAGAGACCACTCAGTCTCACTGGTGCAGAAGAGGATGCTCGAGAAAGTCAGGTTGAACTTAGAAGTAAAATTTGAGTTCTCAGGGCCTCCAAACACCACCATGCTGGGTGGTCTCCAAGGCAGTGACCCCAGGGAGTGCCAAGGCCTGTAGGGACACAAAATGAGGCCTGGGCCAGGACTGGGGGTGCAGGTGATGACTGGATGTCCACGGTGAGCTGGGGGACCACCGGGCTGTGTAAGGCGCAGACCGAGCAACGCGGAGAAGGCTCCATCTGGATGGGACGGTCCTGTGCTTCCCCTCGGACCCCCCAGGCATTTTCAACTGAGTGGGCACTCTATCTCTACTCTCCCTAGACAGAAAGTTCCCTGACAGGGTCCAGTCTGGGGCTAAGTCTCGAGCTGCCACTGACTTGATGGCTTCACTGTGGAGTCGCCACTTGGGGCGCGTCCTCCCGTGGTGCCCGGCCCGCAGTGGGGTGAGGAGGAGGCTCTGCTGTGGGCTGCCCACAGCTGGTCTCTACCCTGACCGCACCCCGACATCTGCCCATCTGGCTGAGAGCCCTTCCAGCCACCCAAGCCCCTTCCGCCCCCAGCCGCCCCGTGCTTACCTCTCCCCTCGTCTGTCTTCTCACAGGCCCCAATACCTATGAAGACGCGGCCGCCTACATTCAAGCACAATTTGAAAGCAAAAACCGCTCACCCAACAAAGAAATCTATTGTCACATGACTTGTGCCACAGACACGAATAATATCCAGGTGGTATTCGACGCCGTCACCGACATCATCATTGCCAACAACCTTCGGGGCTGCGGCTTGTACTGACCTCCTGTCCCGTAGAGCAACCCATTTGGTAATGATTCCAGCGCTCATGACAAGCTTGCACACACGCACACACACACACACACACACACACACACACATCACTAACAAATGCAAGTCGGTAAATAACCAAACCTTATATATATATATACAGATAATATATTAAAAAATTCTTTTTAGTTTGTCATAGAAAGAGCTTTGGACAGAACTGACCACCGTCCCATAGATCATCAACATTTTCCCGGCATGCACGTGTGTGCACTCACGGACACACACACTCACACTCACACGATGTGTTGGGGTCCTGACTTGGGGGTCCATCCTTTTAAAAACAGCCACATGATTTGACTCGAGCCCCGCTTCTGTGAGCGGGGAAGGGCAGAGAGGCCGGGCAGCCGTCCACCCCCGTCTCTGCCTCCGCCGGCTGAGGCCATGTGCTCTCAGTTCTGTCCCGCTCTTGTGAGGTTTCCAAAGCCCTTTCCAAGATGGCTAACACCCTACACATCTCCCTACCCCCTCCCCGCCAACAATGACAGAGTCATTAAGGACATTCTTTTCGGGGTGGTGGTGGGGTTGTCAATTTGAAGAATTTAGAAGAATCATTGCTCCGACCAACCCACTGTCTCTTGAGTTTTCTTTCTTCATGTTAAGAAGGCAAGAGTCAGAGAAAAGGGAGGCTTGGGCTGCTTTCCAAAAGCAGCCGCAGGGACGGGCACACACAGCCTGGTGCAGATTCACCTGCGGGGCAGAGGCCGCCCCTCCAGGGGCCACACAGGGAGGAGGAGACGGCAGTGGCCAAAGGGAGGGGGGCTCGTAGGCCTGGCCCCGGTCAGCGTCCTGGGGGCGAGGCCTCCCCGGGCCCGGGGAAAGACTGCCCTTGGGTTCAGGATGCTGCCCCTCTCAGCCAACCCCAACACTTCTGAACATGTTCTAGGATGTGGTTTTGTTCCGCTTGTCGGTCGGTCGGTTGGTTGGTTGTTTTACATCAAAGGAAATGGTGAGACCGGACCCTTGTCTCTCTCTCTGCAGACCGCTTCTGGACTCTGCGCTGATGCTGGCCTCCTGGTAGCATGACCTTTTGGCCTTTCTGTCCCAAGCCCCTGTCTCACCCAGGACCCCAGAGTGACTGAGGCTGTGTATTTCTGTAGAATGCTGTAGAATTCGGCTTGAGTTGAGTCTTTACATTTAGAATCTGAAAAGAAACAAAAAGAACACTTCTCATGTGCTTTGTAGCTTACCAAAAAAAAAGAAAAAGGCAAATTCAACCATTTCATCCCCATTTCTTTTTTTTTTTTTTCAAATCAAGAAGCACACCCATCTGTCCCCACAGCCTCCCCACCCCGCCCCGAATGCAGAGGTGCCGGCCCAGGCAGCTCAGGCCTGGCTTTCGGGAGGTCTGGGGGCTCTGCGCCCCGCCCCGCCCCCACACATGCCCTCCAGGTTCTTCTAGAAAAAGCACAGCTCTCACTGGCCAGCAGCTGCCAGAAAAGAAGACCCACCACTAGACAATAGAGCCTAGAGATACAGTGGTCCCGCCAGCCCCCTTCCTACAGCTTCCCTTTATCGGTTTGTCTTCAGCTGTCTGAGCTCTTCTTTTTCTTTCCTGACCTGACGAGCACCGTGTCACGTACCACATCAGCTCTCAGTGCTGGGGAAACGGGGTTGTGGTTCCTTCCTCGGACGTTCCGGCTTCTCCGTCTCAGACGGGAGCCCCTCCTGTGTGCGCCCCTGCTCCCCGCCTCCTCTTCCTCTGTTTCAGTGACCTGCGTTCGCGCTTTCTCATGTGGGGATGTTTGTGCTCCAGATAAAATGAACAAACAAAAAAATTTTTAAATACCACAAGATGGAAAAAAATTAAAAAAAAAAAACAAAAACGCAAACAAGATGGAATGTAGTGTTTCCATGAAAGCCAGTTTTCATGATCAGTCCTGTGTCATTTCTACTTTGACTAGTCTCCAAATCCCAAACCTCTTCAGTGTCACTTTTAAGACTTAACTATTTGCTGAAGGCCAGTCACAGCCATTTCAGATAAAGAGGAGGCAAAAAGACAAAACACAAAAAATTTAAAATCCAGAAAAAAAAAACTTGAAAAATAAGGAAAAAAGGAAAAAAAAAAAACAAAAAAAACAGCCCACGGGTCTTTCTAAGCCTTTCTATTCCCACTCGGTGAGGTTTCTGTGATATCTTACACACTGCCAGTCTACTTCTCTGACTAATGGAAAACTCATGTGTAGCTCAATAAAGAGAATGTTTGTCTGTATTCCTGAGTCTCTCACCCTCTGCCTTCCAGACTATGCGGTTTGGTGGGCTTCCTCCTGACGGGAAAGGGAAGGGGGTCTGCCTGGGCCACAGACCCTTGCGGGCAGGGCCGCTTGTCGCTGCCAGTGGGCACCCCCGGGCCTTCTCCACGCCCTCCTGGGGGCTGTCATCCAAGAGCCCGCTGAGCACAGACTCTGCCAGCAGGAGGACCCTCTTCTTCCCCTTCCCAGCTGGCTTCGCAGCTGGTTTGTCTGGCTTTTGAGGGGAGGGAAGTCAGGGGAGGGGGGTGCGGGCAGGAAATCTCCTGCTAACACAGGATCCTGTTTCTTCTGTGCCCTGTGCCACGGGCAAGAATGGGTGGGGCCCAAGACCCAAGGGGCATGTACCCTTTCACCTGGACATCTTTAAAAGCCTCCCCCAGCCCCACCCCCAGCGACCTCTGGAAGCCAGGGAGTCCCCTACAGACTGCACACCAGCGGGCGGGATAGGCTAACTGCCTGACGCCGTCACTGGAGTAACAATAGCAGCGCATGGGGACTGGAGGGCAACAGCCCCCCACACCCGTGCGCCTATCACCTTAGGCCAAGCAGTCAGTGCTGCACCCTGCCGTCAGTGAGGGGGAGGCCCCTGGGGAGGCTACTTGGTTGGAATCCCTCCTGGGGAACTGCAGGTCTTTAAATCTAGCAGCAGTGGACGGAGGGTCATACTGGTGCAGAGACCATGGAACAAGACGCAAGGTCCCTCCTGACACTCCCAGGCACCCCTTCTCCCCCTCTTTCAGGGCTTCCCCACTGGCTCCCCTCACCCCAACTCATCTGCTGAGGGAGGCCCCCCGAGTCTGTTGATGGGAAGGCTGCACTCCCGGCCACAAGTTGATTTCATGACACCAGCCTGGGGCCAAGGAAAACTGAAGAACCCATGACGTGGCTGAACTACTCCAACAAGGAGCCACATCCTAACAGCCTCTCCCATCTCTCTAGAATGTTTTATAGAGAAAGATGACAGAAGTCTCTGCTTTCTCTTTCTTAAAACAGAAGTCAGGACACATGCTGGGGGAGAGGCTGCAGAGAAGACAGGAGCTTCGGGGCAGAAACTATGCCAGGTTTCTCCAAGCTCCAAGCTCCAGCGACTCTCCAGGCTGTCAGGTTTAGATCCACTTGTAACAAAAAGCAGCAGAAACAGGTGAGAGGTAGTTTCCAGACGGAAGGCCTTCCAGAGCTCTGAAAAACACCTTAGCTTCCAGCCACACCACACACAACACGCCCAACACACTAGAAGAGTTTGCTTTTTATTATTCTTGTTTTACAATAAAAACAAATAGCTATGCTTTCAGCAAAACAAATAAAAAAATCACAAGAAACTTACTATTGGCATTTCCAAGTAAGGCTTTTGAAATATTTATGGAAATAAATTATCGCAGCCTAAACATTTACTCATCACTTTTTTCAATTACCTTTCAACAGTCTAAAAACTTTCAGTTATGTAAAATACATTTAACTTTGCCAATAATTTTAGATAATACTGGATTCTTCCCAAAGGACTATCATAAAACTATGCTTCCAAACATTAAAAAAGAAAATTAATCCAATAGGACATAAAACTGAACTACATTATGTAATCTATGATTGCGTGTTTCAAATCCTTAAAGTTAAGTGTGTGGAGAATTTGAAAACGTTCAGGACCTGGGTCTATTTCAAGGCAGGTGGACTCAACAACTTAACTTTCTATGTTTCATTAAATCATAGGAACAAAATGATGAAAATGTAGGGCTCCGAGGAAGATACAAAAAATATCTTATATCTCGTGTAAGGCCCACATTTTCCCCCAGGACCAAATCCACAGCCTTTGGCATTGTCCAATTTACTTGACCCAGGAAGGAAAACCATAAACCAAGCCCTGTCCGGGGAGCAAGGAAATGCAGAGAGGACACACGGGGGACAGCTGGGACCTACGGGAACACCAGCAGTAACAGAAAAACAGCTTAGACGGGGCCTCAGAAAGTATCTCCAGGATAAATGGGACACAGTGAGTCATCTCGTCATACTCTCCAGCCCTGGGCTTGCCCCTCCTTTGCTCAGGGTAGCAAACTAAGAGTTCTCTTTCCAAGAAGCCCTGCTGGCCCAGGGGACATGGGGGCTGCAGGTCTGGCCTCTGTAGCATCCTGAACACTTTCTCCTTGCCAACGGCAGGCTGCCAGTCGAGTACATGTGTGGCATGGAGCCAGCCGGCCCTACTGCATGTCTCTGCCCTGACTTTCGTGACCCACAGCCACCCCTCCTGCCGAAACTGGAGCTGAGACACCCACTGTGCTGTGACTTATGCATAAAGCAGTAACGAAAGACACCTTCTCAGGAGCCAGTTGCCCACTTCCTCTTGCTCTTCCCCCACCTCTAAGAAGTCCAGTCAATGCCAGAGACAAAATGCCTAGAGTTATAATGTGCAGTTTCTAAAGGGAAGAGAAATGTCACATAGAAAGTATTACAAAAAAGGATTAAATTTGTCAGCTGTCCAAACACTATTAAGACCACATGCTTTATACAGCGGCAATGCAGTCAAGCCTGCTCGCCCAACAGCAGGCAGAACTGGGCCAGGCCTGTCCGGGCGCGCTGCTCAGTGGCGGCGCTGAGGAAGGCCCGCAAGCGCTAGGAGGTCTGCTGCTTCTGCAGTCTCCGCTCCGCGGCGGCAGCCAGCATCCTTCGCCGCAAGGTCACAGGGTCAGAGGTCGTGCCATCCGAGGGGAGGCAGCTCTCTGAGACTGAGTCATCTTCAGAACTTTTGTTCAAGAAGCGCCTACAAAAAACAGGATTTCCGTGAGAGGAGAAAAACTCTGGAACATACGCAGCGTGTTTAATTTCCCCATCTTCCAGGAACCTTCGCGAAGCTTCACTGGGCACCCTCCCAAGAAAGCCACCTAAGCCTGATAGAGGAGCAACGTCTCTCCTCGGCCGTCCCCTCCGCACGCACCAGGCAGTCTCCACGCTCACAAGGACTGCGCGACAAAGCCACCACATGAACACAACACAGCCTGTCCCCACCCGTTTAAATAGAAGGCCCCGCAGCACATGCGCAGGACACGCCACGCGCCAGCGGCGATGACCGTGCGGAGGAGGCCCGGGAGAACTTGGGCGCAGGACGCCAGGCCAGTTTCTGCCTCTGTCAAAGCCTGTCAAATGGGTTCATCAGAGTGCTCCCTCTTAGCGCAGCTAGGAGGCTCGGAATCATTCACACAGGAGGGCAGGCTGGCATCGGCGCTCTCCACGGAAGCGTGGTGGAAGTTACCCGCTGAGTCCCGTGTTACCAGATGCGCTGACTTTTCCAGAGGGGTGACATTGGGATTTTTAGGTGACCTGTATTGGTTTTTCAATGGTGACATCTGTTAAAAGGCATGGGGCCCTGACATGACACGTCTTCAGGTCACTAGGTTTTGACCTGAGATCCAGACCAGGGAGGACTGGACAAGCAGCTTACTTCCGAGCCTGCTGCAGGAGGTCGTCCTTCCGCTGAACCAGCATGCGCTGCCTCTCGTCCGCAGACTTGGAGAAGCGGCTGCCACGCGCCTCAAAGTCTTCCCCCTCGCTGGGCTCCGCCTCCACCTCGCTGAAGTCCAGCGCCTCCTCCAGCCGAGGGCTGAGCTCCAGGGGCACACGCTCAGTCTGGACATGGGGAAGCAAGGGGCCACCGTGAGATGGGCCGCCCTCCTGAGCACATTCCCCACCCAGGCGCCCGGGGCCAGAGCCCCCAACTTCCTTCTGGGCCTAGGGAGGCAAGCCTACGAAAAACGGCAGGTGCAGGGTCCTGGAGGGCAGGCTGCTGCCTCTGGTGCGGGCAGCTCATAGTGGTACCCTTGGAAAATAAGAGTTAGCTGCTAGATTGCTTTCTGGAAATTTCCTGTTTAACACTACTATTGCTCTATAAAATTTAAACAAGTCTCATCACATTTACTGTACAAATTTTATACATTCACTTGACTCAAAACAGCAGATAAAAAGGGTAAATTTTAAGAACCTTTTTAAAAATCTAAGATCCAAGATCGTGTGGGTTCCTGTGTAACAAGATACTGAAATAGGATGCTCATTTTTGGCAGCGCTCCAGGGACGGTGAAAAGGCCCCGGTCCCGCATGCAGGTGGGCGCCCACCCAGCTGTGCTGCTGAAGCTGCCCGGCACAGACCCGGCTGCAGGCATCAGCCCACGCCCACCTGAAGGAACTGAGGTGATGAGAGGACTGAGGCGGAGAGGCTGAGTCCCAGGGCTGTTCTCAAAGGGTTCACGGTGTGTACCACCCGCTTTCCCGTGATCCACCCGCACCAACACTTCCTGTCTCAGCCAAAGCTTCAAGCAAACTACGTGGAGGCCGACTTGTGCGCCCAAGAATGTGGACTGCTGGTGACTAACACACACCTGAGAAATCTAAGGGAGAAACTGGCTTACTTTGAACCGCAAGAAGTGCGGGGCCCTGATGCAAGCACATTTTCCTGGGGAGCAGACATGTGTCCTGTGGGTCCTAAGGGAGGGGACCAGCCAGTTAAAACAGACTTCGTCCAAGAGGACCACATTCAAGCATAGGTTTGAGGTGCTTATACAGGGCAGGGATCCCGCGATAACAAGTACATGTATGTATACACGTGTGCACACACGTGTGCATGGTAGGGTCATATGACACATCCTAACCCTCTCCTCCTGAGCCTGACCTAGAGGAGGTTAAAAACAGTGGCTGGTGCGGCGCACGCTGTGGGTAGGGGCTGAGCAGTCCATATACATCCCAAGGTCCCAGGCTCCTGTGCGGGGCCAGCAGAAACAGCCCAGATAAACAACTAAATAAAAATGTTTCTCCCTGTCTCCTTTCCTGTTTGCCTTCATTCCTGCCTGCACCTTTCCTCCACACACACCCCCCCCACCTGGTGAGTGGAGGAGGAAACGGAAGAAAGAAAATCAAAGCCCACCCTCAGCCCTGCCCGCATCCAGGTCTGAGCTGAGCAGGAGAGACTGACTTGAGAGCAAAGCTGCAGTGAAGACTGGACTACGCCGAAGATTTTATGAACTGATAGCTATCCAAGAACTTTTGATTTCCTGAGAGTAACTGAAAATGTTATACAGATATCCTTGTGAAATAAGTACTTTCCCTCCACTATGTGAGAAAATTCAGAAACCGTCGTGCTAACTCTGGAAGTAAAGTTGGGGAGTCGAGACAGACATGGAACATGCTGTTCCCCCAGGTACCCCGAGCCAGTCCAGTGGTTAATTCCAAGCTAAGCCAACGATCCAAAACTGGAAATGCAAAAACAAACCCCTCCTCAGAACCAGGCATCAACTTACAAATGCTCAGCAACAGACTGGAAAGTCGCCGGAGCCTTTACTGTGTCACATTTGCAGCAGAAAACACGGGAGGCGGAAGCAGCTTCCACGCCGCTCGCCCGTTAAAGTGGCCACTGGGCCCCGACGTCGGCTCCCGCACCGCAGACCCCAGCCCGGGTGGGGAGGCCCTGCCTGTCACAAACACAGGAACACTAACGGGTTCTTAAGACTGGGGGGTTTTTTTCAGTGTCAAGAAAATTTTGCCAAGTAAGTGATGTATTAAGTAACTGAGACTTACAGGAAAGAGAAGGGCACCGAACTCCCAGGTGCGGGGCTAAGAGCACAGGGGCGGGCGGGCACAACTCTTGCCTGGAAACCAGACAGAGAAGCTGCATTTGGTGAGGTGGTCACCCCGGTGGATACACAGGCAGATCTGGTTCCCAAGACAACCACGTCCCCAGAGTCCCACTCCACTCAGGGGGTCTAGTTTTCTTGAAATGCGCAAGGCACCTGGGAATGCCAAGCGGGACAAATGGGGCTTGGGGGAGAGACATGCATGGTGTCCCCACCTCTGCGGGGTGAGTCCAGCTGGGTGAGTCTGGCCATCCTGGGTCCTGGACCCAGCTTTGCTCTGCCCTTCCAAATGCTACCATCGAGCTCTGAGCTGGTGGGGAGGCATGGTGCCTTTCCCCTCCAGGCAGTGAGGTAAATCCTGGGGCCAGAGCTGCATGCATGCCTTGGGTGGACGTGCAGGACAGGGCAGGGGCACTACGTCTGTTTGCCCTGACTGTTGAGACAGGTGTGGCACATGTCATCTTTTGCACTCTCGCCTCAAGGCTCACAAAGGTTGGAGGTAGGACTGGAAACTAGCCAGGTGCCACGCTGTCCCTCCCCCGTCCCGCACCTCTGTCCCGTGTGCAGACCTTACCTGAGCTAAAGTTTCTCCCTCCTCCTGGTCACCATTTGGCCTTTCCATGGGACTGTTGAGTGATGGTCTAATGCTGTCTGACCGCTGAAAGGGAAACAGCACAGGATAGCACAGAGCTGCGGGACTTTAGAGGGGCAGCCTGCAGTGCAGAGTTTGCTGGGGTCCCCCACACAGGCTGCAGCATCAAAACAAGGAAAATGCTACTAAGTTATTAAAGGCAAGACAAGGGAGCCTGAGTTCTGAGTCTGAGAGCTATGACTAGCTCCACATGCAGTTTCCTTTTCAGTTAATAGTTACTGGACAATAGCAACAAATGACAACAGCAGGTAAAACCCACTGAATACACACACACACACACACACACACACACACACACACACACACACACACATTCCTGTACCAAAAAGCTTGTCTTTAAAACATTAATAGTTCTTATACCTATTAAAGAGGATATATCACAAAATCTGATCTTTTAAAAATAAGTCCAAAATTCACAGCTCACAGCTACAAATTACGGCCAGCGGAAAAGCACACAGATGGGCAGAGCCAACTACAGACAGACATTTGGCTCTGAGAGCCAGGGCTGCAAGCTACAGCCTAAGAGCCAAACTCACCACCCCGCCTATCTTAGGAAGTTCAGTTTTCCTAGAACACAGCCACGCACCCTCCTCGGTATACTGTCTATGGCTGCTTTAGTGACCCAGTGGCAGAGCTGAGAAGTTACAACAGAGAATGCATGGGTCTCCCAGCCTAAAGTAGTTTTACCTGTCCTTTCCAGAAAAAGGCTAACGACCTGTGTTGGACAGGAACCCGCGCCCTGACCCCTGGACTGGCACGGGCATGCTGGTTCGTAACTGCAGCTGCATACAAAATGACCCATGTTAGTCAGTCCTTGTCTTAATCTGAGCCTCTCTGGCGGGTCTGTTCTCAGCCATAACTTGGAAAGTTAGGGAATTCACAGAAACCCGTTACTACATCATACATGATTTTAGTTGTGAAGTGACTGAAAAAGCCTATCTAGAGGAGTAAACTTTGTGAGGAGAGAATCCATTTGTCGTGCTTACAAGCGCAGCTTACCTGTGTGGGAAAAGGCACTTGGACCCGTCCTTCTAAGATGTTGTCTGTGGTGATTTCGACCGAGCGCGTGAGCTGCACATCCTGCAACACTAGGTGATATGGGACCTGGGGGAACATCTCTTGAATCTGATGAGCCTGTAGGAAGACAAACAGGAGGCCACAGTGATGTTCTCTCTCAATGGTTACACACAGGGGCCTGTTGTATGGCAGGCTCTGGGCACTGAGCTTGGCGGCCTGCCTGGAAAACACAAGTTGAGGGCCCACCTCTATTCTACTGTCAAACTGCAGTCTTTGAAATTTCTTCCAGGATGCCAAACAGATAACTTAGGGGAACTACCAATTTCAAACCAAAGCACAAAATGCAACTGGATTTCAAGACAGGTTAAACAAGATTATTCTTGTGTTAACCAATACTCATTTAAAGCTCAGTATAACTCACATACAAAACATGTTCTCCTTAAAGATGCCATTCCGGAAAGGAACTTCTGATACCCAGCACGTGGGTAGAATTCAAATGCACTATGTTTGGTGACAAAAACCCGACTCAAAGGCTCTGCACCTGGTTCAATTTCCATGACATCCTCTAAGAGGCAAACTGAAGGGACGGAAAGCAGGCAGGTGGTTGCCGGGGCTGGGGGTGGATGAGGAAGGCACTGCAAAGGGGCGAACGGAATTTGGGGCGAGCGCAAAGGGAACAGTCCTAGATCTTGCTTATAATGGCGGTTACACAACTGAATAAGCTGGAAAAAGTCACAGAAATGGATTCTGAAAAGAATGGATTTATGGTGAATTACATCTTGAATGTATGTAAGTTATACCTTTACTTGAAAATAGTTTATAAAGAAAGCGAACTTCTAACACTGCTCTGGAACTGCAGTTTCCAGAGATGCCATCATCGGGGAAGGTTCAGGCTGGGCCTGCACACATGGGGGAGCAGGCACAGCGCCACCCTGCTTTCGTCCAAGCACTCCCAGTTTTTTTCCATATGTGTATTTATTTTTCAAATAAGTATGTTCAAGGTTTCATTCGCAGGAAAGTCCCCATGATCAAAAGAAAAAAAAGAGGAAGAGAAAACTAACCGCTTGAAGGGCACAATGAAGTGTACTCTTGGGACCGCGGTGCCTGACGTAAAGAAGGACGTGTCTCTGTCAGAAGACACCTGCACAGAGCCGCGGGCCTGCCTACTCAGCAGTAAGTCTGCAGGGCACAGTCCACGCATGCGTGCGTGCGTGCGTGCGTGCGTGCGTGCGTGCACTTGTTAATGTTGGAGAAGGCCGGGACTGCGGTCAAAATATTAATTTAGCAGAGCTAACAGAATTTTCAATAAACAGCACATGACTCCCTCTGGTCAATAATTCCCCAGAAATTATTAGCTAAAATCACAAGAGTCCCAAGACGGGTGTAGATCACAAAGCAGTGGACCTAGTATTGCTCAGGAAATGTGAGAGTATGTGCCACACAACCAAAAGAAAAGCTGATTTCCAAACCAGTTTAAAATTTTAAAACACAGGAAATTAAGAGGTTCCAGGGAATAAATAAGACACCCTGAATACCGTGCTGCTCTGCCAGAGCAGAGTGAGACCACGGAGGCCACATTGCACCCCTCCTGGCTTCCCCACCGTCCCCAGCATCAGCAGGCCTTACCATGGCAGTAAGCTGGGAGTTGCTGGCCTGAGTTATGCCCAGAATACTGCTGGTGTGCATCACTTCCACCGAAAAACTCGGCAGCCAGCTCGCAATCCGGGACCCTGAAACAAACGCAAATTCAGCACAGGTTTTAGAGAGCTGAGGCTTCCCACCTCGTCTATGAGAGAGCTGGCTCTCTAAGCCCTGCTGGTGTTCTCTGAGGGCTCACTTTGTGCCAGACCTTCTTCGTGCGAGGTGTTTCATATGGATTCACTCATTTAATCCACACTGAAACCCCACACCATACCATCTGTGATTGTTCCCAGTTTATTCTTTTTAAGAGATTTTATTCTAGTTCCCTTGGTGGTCCCAAAGCACTCAGAAGTCAGGCAACCTGCTGGCATGCCCCTGGGGCTCAGGTGTCCAGCCTGTGCCTGCGCGCAGCCCACAGAGAGCCCAAGGACAAGAGTTTGCAGCCTGGGACCAAGGGAAAACAACTAAAACAAACAACTAGATAAATAAAATGCTTCTTTCTCCTCTCTTCCTTGCTGCCTTCCCCTTTGAAAAAGGAAAAAGTCAGACAACTTCTCCAAGATGACACGATTTAATCACAGTGGTCAGGACTAGAAACGAGGTGGGTTCCAGAACATTTCACCACTAGGCTTTCCTGCTTTCCAGTGGCCCTGGATCCACAACCTCACCCGCCCAGAACGCCCTCAGCACAGCACAGGTTTTCAAGGCTCTAGAGCTGCTGCAACAGATGAGTTTTTGTTCCTCTTTCACAACATCACAGTGCCACTCATTTTGAGGTACCATTTTCATGAAGTATTTTTCACTTAATAATATGGGGTAAAGCTTCGTTTTTCTGATTCAAAATCCTTTTCAAAGAGTGCTATGATACAAACTTCTGCACAGGCACCAAGAAGTCTGTCGCTTTTACTTTTTCTTAAGAAAGGGGGCGAAGAACAGGCTGTGAACATCTCAGCTTGCAGTCACATACATTAAGGGCGATTTTTCTTTCCTTCACAAAGAACTGAGGCATGGAATATAAAAACATGTTAAGTGGCTGCCTCAAAGGTCTTACCCAACAAAATGTGCCATCAAAACTAGATACTTGTATTCAACGTACTTGAAAATTAGAGGTCTTTTCTCTATTTTGACTAAGTTTCAATAATAAACCATAAAATAACAGATCACATAGCCAGGGCCCACATCTAAAATCGGCCAGTATATTTAGTAGAAGGCTTACTTAAAGCCACCAGAGCAGCCTCCTTAGGCTCCTCCAGGGTCCCAACCAAGCCGCCCTCACCCACCTTTCTCAGTCATCTGACTACTCCTCTCTCGTTCCTGGTTAAGGGAATTTCACCAACATGTCACCACTCCCACATGCTCCACCCTTCAAACTCAAATCAGAGGTTTAAACAGCATTCTTCCTAACAAAATTCCAGGGATTTTACAGCAAGAAATGCAAACTTAGGTTTTTGTAGCATCGCAACTGACATCAACATCAACAGTAATACAAATTAAAGAAGGATGATCACCCAGCCCAACACGGTGCCAATGGCCTTAGAATTATAAGCGTGGTTTTTATTACAATGCCTTTCAATACTGCTGAAAGGCATAACGGTCACACTGTACAGGTGAATTCTAGCTGTTTCTGCTTCTGCTTCTCACTGGAAAGGCTAGTCAATGAGCCTTCATGAGATACTTCAGGTACTACACCACAGAAAAAAATTATCACCAGTGGTTTTACCTACTAAATTGATTATGTTCCTTGAATGGTTGATTCCATTTTCCTACCTCCACCTCCCTGTCCACCCCCACCCAGTCACAGAATCCAGCAAAACACCTGGCACAGAACATTTACTGAACACTTTCAATTAAGATTGAAACATAATATTAAATCGGCCTGTACAGGGCAATTTAGAATTAAAACAACATCCCCTTATGGAAGAAAACCTCTTGGGTAAACGTTTATAGAGGTTGAAACCAACTCACCATCGAAGTGGAAGAAGTGATTGTGTTGGTTTAAGTGGGGTCTGCCTTCCGCCGCTGCCACAGGAACCAAATTCTCACCGAGGTTCTCTCCCTGATGGTCTTCCCTGGCACGATTACTGTCAGCAATATTGAGAGACATTCTGCAGGTCGGGCAGGAGGTGTCTTGTTCCAGCCAGGAACGCAAACAGGAGCTACCAAAAAGTCCAAAGTCAGACATCTTTAGCATACGTTGTGAGAAGTCACAGCACTCCTTTCATCCAACGGCTACGAAATGAGGAGGCGGTGCTCTTCGCTTTGCCACAGTCTAGCACATGCTTCCCGAGTCAACCTGTCCTTCTGAAATCTGTGCACTTCTCTCCACCCCCACGTGCACCACTGGAGTCCTTCTACTCTCACTGCGCATCTGAACCACTGAGTATGACCTTTTCTCAAGTTGTCGATCTGATTCCCCAGCTCAGCTTTGACATTTTGATAGCTTCCCACCCGCTTCTGGTGGTCGAGGTGCTGCTGCCCGCCCCCGCCACTCCCTCTTACAGTCTGACTTCAGGTTTCTCTCTTGGCGCCTCTAACACTCTACTCCCTGCCGCTCCAAAGATGCCCCTTGTCTCACATACTCTCCCACCTCGTCCTCCTAGTACTGACTTTAACCCCTACTCACCCTCGATCAGATTCCTTCGCTACAAGCTCGCAAAACCACGCTCCTTTTCTCACCAGGACTTGTCTCAGTTTATACTTGCACATTCATGAATATGCCTAATTCATGCTTATCTCCTATTTCCACCACTAAATCATAAGCTTAAGACTATATTTATTGTTTTTATTTTATATCAAGTCCAACATGGGTACCAGGCACATAAAAAACCTGCCTGCAGACATGCACTGGCGGTTTCAGTGGTTAAGGAAGCAAGGGGGAGTGGGGGGAGGACACATGCGCGAAGGGGATGAGAGGGATGACAACCAATAATCTGGTGGGTACTGATACTCCAGTGCCAAAGTCCTTCTAATATTAAAAAGGAGAAGAAAAACTATTTGGGAATACAAGAAAAAGAAGATTCAAGATATAAAGATCAAAATGTTCTCAGTATGCAAAATTAAGCACAGATGCAAAAGGCTAAAAAATACCTCGTTTCATCAATATCCCAACATGTCCAAACTGAAAACAGAATGATTTAGTTAAACAGAGCTCCTATGAGATCTCTATAAACGAGTGATGTAAAGCAATCTCTCTGCAACACAGAGATTCCCTGGGAAAAGCACAGGACAACCCACACAGACAGTGAGCCCAACTGTGAAGCATTTCGGTCTGATTTTGCTACCCATGAAAACACAGTCATATTTCTTCTGCACTGCTTAGTGTTCTTGCTCCAGTCTCATCTCAGGCCACATCCCTGGTGTGTGTTTTCATTGCTTCACTGTGCTTTTACTATTGCATGTACAAAATGTGAAAGGCATCCACTCTCTCGTCCCAACTGGGAAATAGCCTGTCCAAAAGCAAGGACTGTCCCAGTTCCTTCTTTTAAATCCTACAGGCACACCTGCTAGAACCTAGAGCTTAAATGGCAAAAGGAAAGTGAAGGCAGTTAGTACACTCAGAAATTAAGACTCAGTTATGGGAGGGAAGCAGTCCTGTGGTGCAGGGTGAGCTAGGAGACAGAGGACACCCGAGCTTCCATACCACTCTGCTGGGACTGGTCTTCAGTTCAGGTGCAGAAAGCACCCACATGCCCTGGAGAGAACACCAGACCCACGTGGCCCTTTGCAAGCTCGTACTTGTGAAAAAGATGTCCACAGGGCAGTTTCCTGGCAGCCTGCATGGAGTCCCAGCAGATTGCACAGTCGTCGTTATTGACTGCCAGCTCCTCTGGAGTTGCAACAGCAAACCTATAAAAACAAAACACACCCAGCAGGAACTCATCAATGCCACACACATACACCAAGCACCCTGCAAAGACTTCACTTTATTAACAGCACAGTTACAAGTAATCTTGTTCAGCAAAAAATTCCAATCATCAAAATCATTGTACCTGCTCTCTCTTCACAGTCCCTCTGAGAGCAAGGAAGAAAGTTCTACATGGAAACCAGCTCAGTCTTAATAATGGCTCCTGTTACTTGATGACTTGAGGGAACATTTCTGGGCAATCAGGAATTAGAAGACCCTCCTCACCCCCCGGAAGACAAATGGTTCTCCTGGACACAAACAGGATATCCATTCATCTAACACCTTCAGTTCAGGCTTGGTTTTGCTGCAGGTTGGCAAGTGAGTGCCACCTGCAATGAGGTTGAGAGTATATGAGAGAGAGAGAGAGAGAGAGAGAGAGAGACAGAGAGAGAGAGAGAGAGCGCGAGAGAGAGCTAGAGAGAAAGAGAGAGCTAGAGAGACAGAGAGAGCAAGAGAGAGCGAGAGAGACAGAGAGCAAGAGAGAGCGAGCGACAGAGAGAAAGAGAGCAAGAGAAAGAGAGAGAGCAAGAGACAGAGAGAGAGAGAGAGAGAGAGAGACAGAGAGAGCGAGAGACAGAGAGAGAGCGAGAGACAGAGACAGAGAGAGAGAGAGAGAGAGAGAGAGAGAGAGAGAGAGAGAGAGAGAGAGAGCCCATCTTCATAAAATAAAGGCAGCTCAAAGAAGTGTCCATTTAATAATAATGATGAAAAATGCTATAACGGGAAGACTACTGCGTATGAACTATCACCCAGGACCAACATACTAATAAGTATGTTACATGTTACATCCCATTAACTCCTCCCTACAATTCAAGGAAGGAAATCCTGCTGTCATTCCCAGAGCTGAAGAAACCGGGGCACAGAGAGTAAGTAAATCGCCCAGAATCACACAGCACCTAATAGGGATTCTACCCAGGCAGTCTGGCTCTATAGCCTCTCCCTCTCCCCTTCACCACCCGCAAGTTTACAGAAACCAGCAGACCCGGCCACAGAAACGTGCGCGCACCTGGCTTCCATGTTCCCCACCACGCGCAGGTAGTTCTTGTGCCGGCGGACTCGACGCTGCACCTCGTGAAACAAGTACCGCAGCTGCATGAAGATGACCAGGCTGGCCATGGATAACCAGATGTTGCCAAATAACTTAACAAGAGAGACAAAATAAAATCCTCAATAAAAATGTGTGAACTTGCCAGAAATGACGGGGAGGGCGCAACAGAAACTCAACTGCTGGCGACGGTAAACAAGGACAATCTTTCAGGAAGCAAATGCATCTTTTTCTGACTACCCTAAACAACGTGCGTGCGCTCTGGACAAGTCACTCCATCTCCTGAGGAACTACTCAGAAATTTAAAAGCTGACGCATCAAAGATGTCTGTCCATACAAGCATAAAAAAGAAAATCAAGAAATAAAAAAATGCCCAGTGTAGTTAGGTTGTAAACTCATATAATGCAATATTATATATCAGTTACATTTGTGATAAAATATAATTACATATTATCATGTTTCATGTATACACAACTTTTTTGAAGATTAATTGCATGGGAAGATCATCTTTGTTAAGTGAAAAAGCAGGATAAAACTACCATTAGAAAACTAATAAATGCTTTCTAGAAAAGTATGCAAAGATGCAAAATGCACTAACTCAAAGATATATGCCTGTGTTTACTGCAGCAGGATTCACCGGAGCCAGGTGGAAGCAGCCCAAGTGCGCGGCAACAGATGATGGATAAAGACGCGCTCTTTGTATATGGTGGGATACAGCTCGGCTTGTGAAGAGAAACATGAATCCTGCCGTTTAGGTAATGTGAGAAACGTGAATAGACATACCGGGAATTAAGCTTAGTGAGGTGAGTGTGAAGGACAAAAACAAAGACTCATGATTTCAGTCATATGTGGTATATAAACAAAACAAATGAACCAAGTCTAAGAAAACAGACTTCCAGTGTCTATAGTCACATCACAGTCACCAGACGGGAAGCAAAGGGGTGGGTGAAACAAGCAAAGGGGCCAGTGATGCGGCGAAGTGGTGAAGGGCCGAACTGCTGGTGTACAGCGGGCAGATGATGATCTACAATGACGTGGACCTTAAACCTATAAGGTTCTTTTATCTTTTTTTAAACCTGTATATTATGATGCAATGTTCCTTCAATATTTTTTTTAAATGTGAAATAACAAGTGAATACAGTCTAAAACATCCAGTATTATGGGGTTGGTAAATTAAATCATATATATGATGGAATTTTTATATCGAAGGTATTAGAATGGTTTACAAGAATTGTTGTCACCATAGGAAAATGTACATAATACATTAGCTAAAAAAAAACAAGCCCTAACTTTATGTCCAAAATATCTCAACTCACAAGTTCACGCGCTGAAATGCACGGCAGCAGTAAGAACAACAAAAACGCTGTCTCTCGGCATTTATCTGGGGAGTCTTTTTTTTTTTAAATAAAAGCTAAATTTTGGGGGGGTAATAAGTATGTATGCTTTCAAAGTTACTTTAGACTTAGAAATATGCTGGGTCTAATCCAAAAATTTTTCTGTAACACTGATAGGAGGTTTATAATTGAAATAAACTTCCAACAAAAATGCTGATTCTCACCACCATTAGACCACTGAAGTGGTCACCAATGAGGTCAGATTTCAACACTAATTTCCTGCACACCAAAGTAAAATGTAAACAATCAAGGTAAGAGGAATTAAGTATAAAGTCTGCTTTTAATGACAACATGGATAATTTATGAAGTCGCTAACCTGGTGAGACTTCCCATCCCATCTACAAAGTAACTGCTAAACATGAAAAGCCACAGAAGCTATAGGGAGAGGTATCCCTTTAATGTTATGTTAAAAGAATGACCTATTGACTTGGTCAGCAGAATGAAGTCTCCTCGGAGGACAGCAAGCTTGTCCTAACTCGGCACAACCAAAGTGGCTCACACACCGCTCTACTCCCAGTGGAAAAAGAGGGCAGGGCATGGCTGTGTGTAACTGTCATGGTCTTTAAGTGGTCCAGTCACAAATGTTTCATTTGCTAATGTGCTAGCCTGGGGTCCTGATTCTAAACAACCCTAGCCCTCTGCTCAAGCACCTTCTGAAGAAACTTACCAGCATGTGAATATGGTGCATGAGGTCCAGGGACAAGAGAGTGAGCTCCATGACAAAATCCGTGTAATAGACGTATGTTCCCTTTCCTTCCCACGTCCCCTCGTGGTTGAGATCCCAGAGGTGAATTACATATCTGCAGTAAATAGAGAAAAGTCATCTAACAGTTTACTGTCACAAATATATCTGCTTTAAACATGATCTAGTCTGGTCATCGACATGTATGTTTTATACACGAATTATTATACAAGCAACTGCGTGAGTAGACCTCAATCACCTCCCTCCCACATATCTACTCACCGTAAAATCACATGAGCAGTCCTCACTGTCACAAGAAGAGACTGTGAAAGAAAAAAAGAGTTTTCTCTTTTTAGCAGAATTTAAAATGGTTCAGGTCAAACTTTTATAAAATGATAAAGGACAAGCATTTCTCGGTTCAAAGAAAAGACAGGTAGTTCCGGGTAAGGAGGGTGGGGTTGGATGAAAGCGCTCAAAAGGCAGACACTTCCATTTAGAACTAAGTCCTGGGGCTGGAATGTACGGGGTGACTACAGTGAATGGTCTATTTGAAAGTTGTAAAGAGAGTGAACTCCTAGAAGTTCTCATAATAAGGAAAAATGTTTTGTTTTTTTTAAACCTATGAGATGAAGGATGTTAAAAACACTTATTGTGGCAATAATTTCACAATGTATGTAAATCACGTCATCATATTGTCCTCCTTAAACACATACAGTGCTGCATGTCAATTACACTCCAATAAAACTGAAAGGAAACCAAGAGCAGGCTGTTCAAATTTACCAACCAATGAACTGTGTCAACCATCTGTGCCTTTTCTTGACGTTCGTTCTAGTAGCTGGGTAATCACTTCTATTTTATGCAGCATTAAGTCACCATAGGTTCTAACCTAAAAGGGTGTTTGAATACTCAGTGACCCTACACCCAAAGCAGCAATTCAGGTGCTGCCATGAGATGTGAGTCCCAGGCAGCTAAGACCACTGCACTAGACCCCAAGGAACCGGATTCAAGACCTGGGGACCGGGTGTGGGGGAGCAACCAAGATAAACAACTGAAGAAGGTAAACGCTTCTCTCTCTTCTCTCTTCCTGCCTGCCTGCCTACTGGCCTTCACTTCTACCTGCACCTTTCCTGTCATAAAAAAGGAAGAAAACTTTTCTCTTCATCTACCAGAATAGAACTGTTACATTATTTACACCTGCGATTAGTAAACTCCAACTTGTAAATGGAAAATACGTCACACAGAAGAGACATACTTTCAGTTCAAAATATAAAATTTCTGACGAATTAAACTACTTAGGCAAAGTAAAAACAACAGGTCTAATTTAAATGCCTCCACTTTTAGGTATACCTTTTTAAAAGGGTGGTCTAATATTATTTAAAAGAGAACCAAAAAAGGAAAACACAATATATTCGAATGGTGATTCATAAAAGTTTATCTAAAGCAAACTCATTAACACAACATGTTTTAAAAAGATTCTTAAAGAGGAAATAGTTGTCTATCTTTTCTACAAAAAAATTATTCTAATAGGATTACAAATAGTTTCATTACATACTTGTTCCTTTTCTGATTTTACTTACACTACTATATTACACTCTGAAATGAACGCTATTAAGCAAAATAAAATTTAATCTTATTCTAACTGTCCGGCTCAACTCCTAAGGTCAGGGCTGGAGGAAGGGACTACAAAGAGGATTGAGGAGAAAGAAGGAAAGAACGAACAGACCAAAATAGAAGAAAGCGGGGTCAGGGGGTAAAACTATGGGGGTGGAGGGCAGGGGGACGACTCTTGCCCCAAATAGCTACCACAAGTCACTGACTCCTCGTATTTATTTCTTTACACGAGGCAGTCATTTACAGAAAAAATACAAGAAGTAAATCAGCCATTCTAACAATGTTTACAGAGTGATTTTACATTTAAAAGGTTTAAGATAACTTTCTAGCTTCTAGGCTTCCTCCTGAGCCTCAGCAGGGAACAAAAACCTCCTCCCCAAGGTTTCCTCGAGGGGCCAGGCCTCCGGTTTTCCAGTTGCCTGGGTAATTGTTTTATTCTGCTTTGGCTTTACATATCTAAACTAAGCTTCCTCTTTATTGATTCTAACACTAACAAATCCCAATTAGTTCAAAATTAGTGTTTTGACATTAGCTAACTAGCTTTAGTATAGCTACTCTTTCTTTTTTTCATTAATAAGAGCAAGTATAGGCCAGAGAAAAGTATTTTGCATTTGGTCTGAGGAAAAAAGCAAGTAAAGTTCTGCATATAAGGACATACACATTTTTTTTATTTCTAGCGAATAGAAATTGGTTATTTGCAGAAAGGCTTATAAAGTACCTTTCAAAATACACATAAATATCTCAGATGAGTCTTTCTAAATAATTTAGTTTACAAATTTCCTTTATTATTCCATAAAAATCTTAATTTATATGCTGTCTAAAAAGGCCAATTATGGAGAATTTCCTTTTGAATCTCAATCAGCCCCTTTTATAGTATCCTAAGTGGACAAGGACTGTGCCACCTGCTACTCTGGAACCATAAGCAATGCGTTTCTCTCTCAGAAGCAGGAACAATAAAATGAGTCAATACACATAAGGTATATAGAACAATTCCAGCCTAGGGTAAGCAAGATATCAATGTCAGCAAAAAATCATTTTATTAATTTTTTTAAGTATTTAATTTATTTTTATTCAGTGGTTCACACTGGTTCTTCCCCCTGGACCCAGGTCTTAAACTCAGGACCTTATGGGGTACATGGAACTGCAGCCAGGGTGTACCAGACCGCAGGGCCACCAGGGCGCACCCTTTATTACTTTTATATTAGTCTTTTTAGGAGGCTGTAGCAAAGATTACATGAAATGACACACAGAAAAGTATTTATTTAGTACATGCACCCAACGCAAAACAAAAAAGTGCTTGTTAAAATCAAAGACCAAATATCCATCAGTGACTTCAGGGATAAAAGGCATCTATGGATAATCCTCTCGTTCCCTTGAAAACCACAGAATACAGTCAGAGCAGGGACCCGCGTCCGCCTCTCACCTCCGCAGCCATGAAAGCCAGCGTGTGCATGCCGTGGGTGTAGCCTGTGACGCAGCAGACCACCGCCAGCCCACAGCAGGACAGCAGCATGGCGATCAGCAGAGACAGGACTCGCCCATGGCTGCTCATCGGAGTGGTGGGAGAGAAGGAAAGCTGAAACGTGAAAACAGGAGAAGGAAGCTGATTCTTCCTCACAGCAGAGTTAACCTTCACTGAGAAGCTCTGGGGTAATCTCAGGGTCTCTGCTTGGAGGCCTGTGTTTAACTATAAGGTCAAGATAGGCAAAAGAAGTATTACCAGATGGCCAAAATTCTCTACCCAAGCTACATACGAGTATAGGCTGACTTTTAGAGCCCTGTCTCATTTAACAAATAGAACAATACACTTTCATCTCAAATTATTTTCATCTCAAATTCCTCAAGGATCCTTCTACCTCTAGCAGCAAGTTTCCAAAGGTACATACTTCTCTCTGACAAAGCCATGTTACCCTGTTTCTTTCTGGATCTTCCTCTAGCCCTCCTCCCTAACACTCACCTGAAGGACATTCCTAGTCTATTTAAGGTGGGAAGAACTGAAAGGTAACCCAGGTGAGATTTACTGCTATCGTGAAGTTGTGTTAACAGTGCACAGGAAGAGGCAATACTTGGAAAAGCTGCCCCAGAGCCGTGGCTCCTGAGCAGGAGGGTGTATATAACAAACCAGTTGGGGAAGTTAAAGGTGCCTGTTCTTGACCTGGGAGTAGAATTGTGAAACAGTGAAAAGCTTTGAGACTGAAATTAACTCACACAGAAGTGCAAGGCCAGCTGGTTTCTGAGGCCTGGTTACAGAAAGGGGGCAAACAAAGCACTGGAGGGGGCTTAACGGGGAGCGGGGGGGCAGACTTGTAGGTGTCGCTTTACCTGGGCTCCATGAAGTTGCTTTGGAAGCACTAATGAGTGAGGGTAACCTGCAGAGCTCTGTTCTGAGGCCAAGAGGCAGATCTTGTACCCAGATGGAAAAGGGTTCTTCCCACCAGACTAAGGAGCCAAAAGAACTAACTCAGATCTTGCCAATGGCTGGAAACAGTATAAACTAGACAGAAAGGAGAGCTTCAAGAATCAGAGCGAGAGAAGGAGAGGTGGGAAAAAAAAAAAAAGGAAGACTAGAACAGAAATACCTGGAAAAAAAACCGCTATTATGTAGCATATAGAGTAAGTTTCCTCATATAGTCTGTGGAGAGAAGTGACTCCATGTGGGCTGTAATGCAATACACCACTGGGTAGGAAGGAAACCTTTCTAGGAGACACTAATCCTGCATCTGCGCTGAGACACTGGCTGCTGCAGGAAGTTCCTCAGGAAACGGGCACCGGGTACCTGACCCATGGAGCCTTCCCCTGGAGAGCTACCTGGAACAGACCTGGGACAGCTCATTCCTATTCCACCATTTAAACCTGGCAAACACATGTGATGGCGCAAACAAAGAGCTTGGTTAAAAACTCACGTATTCAAATCGGTCCTTGCAGAGCTGAACCATCAAATGCAGAAAGACAAGCCCCGCAAACCAGAGGCACCACATGACCACCTCTTCCACTGTCTGGACGTTCAGCACACCAAAAATGAAAATGAACTTGTAGAAAATAAAATTCCAAAACTTGTCTTTGAGATGCTAAAAAGAAAACAATATTTATAAAGTGAGTACCATCACACATAACCCATTTAAGAGAAGTTGACATAACAAATGCAGGATTCCATGTAGTACTATATACTCAACCTTCTAACAATATTCCACAAGAAAACAGATGACAAAGACACAAAAAAAGCCCTCTAAAGAAAAGGTGAGATGCCTAGAAAGTAATTTATAGAATTTGGATTGTAACTCTCAGTCAATTATGGAATTTTAACCATTACAAAGGGATGTAATACTAGTCTAGCACTTTATTATAAAAAAATGTGTATATGTACTTTCAAGACTTTTGTTCTCTGGATTCTCTTTTTTTTTTTTTTTTTTTTTTTTTAAGGAAAGGTGCAGACAGGAATGAAGGTGAGTAGGCAGGCAGACAGGAAGAGAAAGGAAGAGGAAGCATCTTTATTTTATTTTTATTTAGTTGTTCACACTGGTTGTTTCCCCGCCCTGGACCCAGGACTCAAACCCAGGGGTGTGTGGCTTGCTCCTTCGGAGGTGACTGACCCAACCGCTGCTCCACAGGGCACGCCTTGGCCTCTTTTTACCATCCTTCAGATTAAAAATAGCATACACTCATTTACCAATCCACAATCAATAAGAGTACGAAATAGTACAAAAAAAAAAAATCCTACAAATTATGACTTCGTATTTTAATGCATTTTTCTTCTTCCTATGTGAAAAACATTAATTTGTATACAATGCATTATTTCATTTACCTATATTGTGGGATTCTTACCAATGCCAGTGAATATTCTCTGAACATACCATTTTGGTGGTTTAAGATGGACAATTAAATGGTTTTTAACTTTTCACCATGTCAGTTCTATAGAGATCTAACTCAAAATGGTGCTTATACGTGCTAATGGATGACATCAGTCAAAAAACAGGTCACCACCAGACAGCATAAAAGATAAGCTCCATATGAAAACCCTGAAGGTAGAACTGAGTATCAAATGTGTCCATTATGAGCACCTCTGGATATTGAAAAAGGTTCTGTCCTACTCCAAGGCTACGTTTTCTGTCAATATCAGGTAACTGGTATTTAACGGTTTAGAAAAAAGCAAGCAGGATATAAGGCCCGCTGGTGCCAGATCAATCCACCAGCAGTCAGATGGCCTGCCTGGGCCACAAAACACAAGTTATTCTTGAAGAAGAAAAACATTAAAGGGAGCTTTTATATCCTACTACCTAAAACCTCTACATTCTACTGATCCCACCCGAGAGAACTCTGGAGTTGATGTTGGAGAAACTGATGAATAATCAATAATAAAAAGCTCTAGGAAAACAAACAACTGTCATAAGAGCATCCAGGGTCTCAACCTCACAATGACTGCGTTTCAGCTCTAACCTAGACTACTTCAGCTGATGTGGTAACAGGAGATAGAGACCAGATGACCTCACTCATGGGTGGACTGTGAAGAGACAAAACAAAGGAACAGATGAAACATAATCCTGAAACATTTGCAAGAGAACTGAGGTGACCAACAGGGACTGGGGGGCAGGGGCACATGGTGGTAGAGCCCACTGGACGATGGGGAAGAGCACATGGTGATGTGGTGGAGGGCAGGGTGTGTTGACATATATCTAAGAAATAGGGAACCTATACATAGGAAATTATTTTTATGTGTAGAATAATTACAACAAAAAATAAAATTTTTAAAAAGTATGTATATATATTTGTATCAATCAATCAAGGGTGAATATTAAAGCAAATGGGACAAAAAGCTAATTGTGAATCTGGATGAAGGGAAGTCCTTCATAGCATCTGTACAATTTTTCTGTAACTTTGAAATGAGACCAAATAGGAAGCTGGGGGTTAGGGGGAGCGGGTGGAATCTGGTGACCAGAACCCATCCTTACAGTCTGAACTTACCTGTCTCTCGCTCACTCGCAGAGGGCCAAACACAATACACTGGATTAACTTGGCCACCAACATCAAAACACAGCAAGCGGTATTAACCAGAACCTGTGCATAAACCAAAGAAAGAAGTTTATTGCCTTCTGATAGAAAAATAAAAGCATCTCTAATATTTTGCGTTAGGAATTCACCATTATTTCCAGTGACTGCGCCGTCACAGCACGAGCCCCCTAATACTTAAAGGGGCACGCAATGTGTGGGCAAGAGAAGAGGAAAGGAGAAGCACCAGACCAGTTAACTCAAGAAGCCCTGTCCCAGTGTCTACCCACCAGCAAACCACCTTCCCCTTCAGTCTGAATCAAACCATGTGTAAACTCTGCACTGTGTGTACAAAACTCTATGCACCTGATTAACCGCAGATATCTCCTACATACTTAGGAAAAGTCCAGCACCTAAACATCCTGGTCTGCCCTGTCAAACAAACAGAAGTGGCAAGAGGAGGGCTGATGATCACGAAAAAGGTACAAGACCTTCATAGGAACTAAAAACTGTGTGTGTGCATATCCACATATTATGTGTATTCACGTGCATACGTATATGCACACATTTTTTTTAATGCATCGCAAAGGGACAGTCTGCCAGCCAAAAGATACATTTGTTCTAGATTTGATGTTAGCGGTAAGGTCAAGGTGTTGGGAGGTGCAGAGTAGAATGGAGAAACCAAGAAGGAAATTGGCAGGAGGGGTGGTAACTGAGACGACCATGAGACACCAATGCAAAACCAAGGTCTTCCCCTCAACAGGAGGTGAGAAATGTTCTTTTATAAAAGAATTGAGATAAATATCTTTACACCTAAACAGCACAGCTGATGCCTGCAAAATGGGGGAGTGTGCAGGCCCTGATCAAGAAGCTGGTGTGGCGCATGCTACCACTGGTACTCAAGTGGCTTTTTAAACTTTGCATGAGCCCCCTGCCCCCACCAAAAAAAACCCCAAAAAAACAAGAGCAGCTTGATAAAGACAGTAAAGATGACTTTTATTCAGAGTAAAGAAAATGAATCAATGTCAAAGTTGCTTCCATCTTTGATTCACTAAATTTACAGGACGGTGGCCATATTTCTCTTACAGGGTCCTTTCCCCTCTACTTTCAGAAGCCGCAGACGATATTTTTTTAGAGAAAAGAGTAGGGAAGAGAATCATTTAAGAAAGCAAACTCCTTAGGCGCTCCGCAGGTTCCCCCCAGCATCTCGCACCACCGCCTCTTTGGTGAACATGCAACAGCAGCCTGATTCATTACAAAAGAGTCAAACCATATTCAGCTCTTTTCTTCCCGTCGAATGGGGTGAGGAAGTGTGTGAGAAATTTTTAAAGAATTAAAACAAAAATGGTTTTGCTAAAAAAAGAAACTGTCCTGATAATTAAATCCTTCAAGTAATCAGAAAAACAAACAAACAAACAAACACCAAATTAGTGATCCAAAACATCTTATATCTAACTTGTGACTCCCTGTGGGACAGCCCTATTTAGAGCGTTCCAAATAGCTGAAAACACTAATTCTTAAGCAGATGAAGCATATGTCACAGGTTCATCTTTCCTGTGCTCTAAACCAGTCACTCAGAACCTCAGTCAACAGATCCAGAGTCAGAAGACAGAACCACGACCCATGTTCTCATGAAGCACCCCTCAACGGAACAGGGTCATTTAATTAGCCCAAAATACCCCCATCTAACTACAATATAATTTAAAAAAAAAGACTTCTTCCAAATTTGGCATGCAGGCATCTGAAATAAAGAGATAAATTCAACACCTTTAGCACCTACTTGTTGGAAGCATGTGGGAGATGAGAGAAACGAGAGGGCCCCAAACCCACTCCAGCTCTCAGACTCCAGAAGACCCAGAACTGGATAAGTGCTCTCTGGACCATGCGGGCTGCTGTGAGGGCAAAGACGGACACGTCCAATGTACGTTGGGCACTGCGGATCTGCTTCCAGGTGGTTCCAGATGCCACGAGAGAACCAAAGTTGCAATAAAGTGAGTCGCAGGTAGTTTTTGGCTTCCCAGTGCAAAGAAGTTATGTGTACGCTATTCTGTAGTGATTTAAGCGAGCAACAGCATATGTCTCAAGAAAAAAAAAGATGTACCTTAAGGGTGACACAGACACGACACCGGCAGTGACAAGACAAAGGTTGCCACCGACCTTCAACTGGTTAGGAAATGTGGTATGCACTACGCACAGTGACAGGGAGTGCAGTAAGATGAGGTATGGCTGCACTCAAGAATTCTCAGCTCAACTTTTTTTTAGAAAGTTTTTCTGAATTCAAAAATATGGTATAGATGGCGCCCCAGTGGAGCAGCACTTGGGTCAGCCACCTCCGAAGAAGCCCAGTCCACGCACATCACAAGGACCTGGGTTCGTGTCCCGGGTCCAGGGAGAACCACCAATGTGAACAACTAAATAAAAATAAAGTGCTTCTTCCTCCTCCATCTTCCTGCCTGCCTTTGCTCACCTTCATTCCTGCCTGCACCTGTCCTTTTAAAAAAATATTTAAAAATTCTATCTTTGACTTACAAAAAAAAGTGTAAGCCCTTCATAATTCCATCACTCACAAATAAACTATTTTAATGGAAGATGGAAAAACTAGCAAGGATAAGAGGGGAAAAGGAGTTTCAGGAAGGGAATTTATGTTAAAAGAGAACCTTTTGTGAACTTTATATGAAAGCCAAGTTACACAGGATTAGAAGCAACTAAAATGATTTTAAGATTGTGAAGTGTTTTTAAAAAGACCTTAACAATAACTCTTCAGTCTGTATTTATAGAAAAAGCTTTATTTTCACAAATATTATATCTTTCTAATAAGCAAACAATCAATTCTAAACTTTAAAATTGACAAAAGCCTTGAAAAACTGCAAATATTGAAGGAAGCACAATGGTAGTCTTTCCACATTTAAAAGCCAATCTCAGGCCAGATCCCAGGTGATACTCTGACAAAAACAACACTTGAGCCCAGACGTAAATCCACAGAACCAGACAAACCTCCTCCTGTCTGAGAAGCACTTCGGGCAAGGCTGCCCTGACACCACTTTATCGCGCAGCACACACAGCAGAACCTACTTCCCCTTATCTTCTCTACATGGCAAACTCCTCCTTTCCTTGCAGGCAGAACCCAAACTTGAGTCCAAGTGTAAGGGGTTCACTGGAGCACTGCGCATAAGAACGGAAAACGGAGAACAAAGGAGACTAGCTCACTAAGCTGTAAAAGGGCCTTTCAGTGGGACACAAAGAAGCCAGCAGAACTGGCCCAGAAGCTCTATACTCACCAGTGTTCTATGCAACCTTCAACTTGCTCACAGACAAAACAGGCAAGGTGAAGAAATGTCACAACTATGCTCCCCTCTGTGCTAAGAAAGAAAATGTGCACACATCTGTATCAGTGCGGCAAGAACTTGATCAATCTGAGTATTTCTCAGTCTTCTACTTAACACCAGCCCTCCTGACAAGACACGGGGCGTGGCCACTTCTAGGGGAAGGAAGCAGGTGGAGGGAGAGGGAACTTTACCTTTCACCATGCACCTTTTGACCTTTGTACCGTGAGCATGCATACTTTTTTTAATTGTCTTTTTGAAGTTTGGAATCTCTTTAATCTGACCAGTTCTAAATTCCACATTATCTTTCTTAATATATGAGAGATACATGAGGAATGAACCAAAACGGTGGCCTAAATTACAAGTTAAGCTATAGCAGTATAGAGTAAGTATTCCTACTGGAGTAAACTATTTCAGAAGTGTCTCATACCTCTATTAAATACCCAGGAAAATGCTCAGAGCTGTAGCATTATCAAATGTTTAAATTATATTTTTAAGAACCTCACACAATGTCTTTATTTTTTTGTCTACATAAAATAAAAACAAGTTTTGCTTATCCCTGGACAGCCTATGACAGGACAGGTCAAACAGCAGTGATCCAAGGATCACTTCTTAATCAGGCTTAACGTAATTCCCTTTATTGCCCCATAAGAAAATTTTCCTCCCAGAAAGGTTCTACTGCTCTAGTTGAGAAGACAGAAACTAAATTATAAGACAGTTTGGCTGGTAAGGAAAAGAGAAGATGGTGATAACAAGTGAGTCAGTCATGTTTATCACTGTATAACTCTAAAGGTATTTCCGATCCTGCAATTGTTTATAAGGTTTATAAGGTGGTGATGACATGTGGTTAAACTATCAGGATATGATCAATATGGGTATTTTTAGTCCCCTGTTTAAAGCCATCACTAACTACCACCACACCACTAGCTGATCTTTTTAAAGACAATGGGAATAGTGCTAACCTGCAGGCTCCCAGTGACAAGTTTAAATGCAAAGATGCACACTCCCCCTTGTGACATCCCTGTGTTTCTCTTTCATAATATCAGAGAAAGAAAGGTGGGAGGCAGACAAGGCACCTTGCACCTCTACTACGCAATCAACGCAATCAAAGGGCAGCTCCTGCCCTCTCACCCTGAGGATGTTTCCTGTGTGATGAGGTTGTTTATCTAGGCACATATACTATTGTTTACAAAGTCACTCTGTTTCCTCAGCTGCCCAAGCTAATGTTTTTCTCTAATCTTCAAATCCGGTAAGAACTAAAATCTAGTAAATTACGTTCAGCTCTCAGGTTTCTTAAGTAAAGACAGGCTTTTTAAGGCAGGAGTCAGCAACTCTTTTCTCCTGGGCTAGCAGGACATTTTTCACATGCGGCAAGCTACACATTCTGTCACACATTTTACCTTTTTCTATTTTTTTAAAACACACTCTAAAAATGTAAAAGCTGCTGCTTCACAGTTAAGGTCACTGGATACAGTCCACATACATCCCAAGGACCCAACGACCTGGAGATGGGAGGAACAGCCAAGAACAATTAAACAGAATAAATAAAATAAATAAAGTGCTTCTTTCTCCTTTCTCTTCCTGCCTGTCTCTGCTCATCTTCATTTCTGCCTGCACCGTGCCTTTAAAAACTAAATAAAAATTTGGGGCATGTTTAAAAATAATAATAATAAAAACCATTCCTAGCTGACATACTGTACTGAATCAGCCCAAAAAGGCCACTACTGATTGTCAGCCCCTGCTCTAAAAGGTTAGTTCCCTTTTATCCATTTCTGGTTTTGGTGACTTTCCTCCCTCGAGACTTCTATTTAAATCATTTAATTTGCAGATAATTAAGCCAGAATCTTAACACCTGTTTCAAATATCCATTCTTCACTTTACCAGGCCTAAAAAATTGAGAAGTGAATCTGCAACATTTAAAAAAAAAAAAAGAAACATAATTGAGAAAGTCATGAAAAAGTTACGTGGAAAAGTCCAAAACACCCAACAATACAAAACAATGGAATAAATTAGGAGGTACTATAATGCCTGACAATTGAAGTCTAGACATAAAAAACAAAAGCAAACTGGAGTGACACTTCAGAACAAAAGCTCCAGGAAGACATGAGGAAACAAGGAGCTGTGTCAAAGCTGGGTGTTTGTGAGTTTAACAATCCTGGAGCCTCCCCTCAAACCCGTTTCCAGTGTTCACACCAGAGGATCACCAGGCGCGCGGTGGGGGGGGGGGGGGGGAGTCTGGAGGCCCCAACTCCTCCTGACCCCTTCCTTCCAAGTCAATACCATGGACCACGCCCTGAAAACACCATCTTGGCATGATACCCATGCACCCTTCCACTCCCACTTAAACCCTATGGCCCACAAAATAATGTCCACACTCCTTCATAGAGCAGGCAAGGTTTACATAACTTGATCTTTGCCCTCAACCCATCCTTTTCCCCCAATCAGTGTCTCAACTGTGCGCCTGCCTAAAAATCACCTCAACATAAATCAATCAAGATTCCAAGGTTCTACCCATTTCAAAAATGACCCCTAGGGAGAGTCTGAGAAGCTACGCATTACAATACACCAGGTGACACCCAGCCAGTTTACAAGAGGTCCGCACTTGGGAGAAATACACTTTCAGAGGGATATGTCACTTCTTCCTCTCTTCCGCAGCAAGGTCACGTCCATCTCTAGGGAACCCTGGGTCTTTCCCTTTACCTTCCCGACCTCACTATTAAATCAGAGGATCCAACAGGTTTTAAATTATCATCCCAGTTATGAATGGACCGCTCTGCATATGCGCTGTGCTGTGCTCCAAACACAGGCTGTCTCCTCCATCTGAAACCCTTCGCTGCCTGCCGAGATCCTGCCCATATTCCCAGGCCGGGTTCAAATACCACCTTCCACGAGTCCTTCCCTAGACATCACTTTCTCTCCACTTTTTATATCTAGCATCATTTGTCAAATTTTGCCTTATTTGTTGTACAGGGATTGCTTTGAGGGCAGGGGAAGCCTTCACAGCCATGCCCTCCAGCGTGCTCAAATAGGACTTCTGAAAGGTTGTAGAATTGAATTTGTTCATCAAAAACCTCCTGAAATGCTATCAGACCTTTATTAGTGAAAATTCCAGTAAGTGAAAAAAATAGCTAGCAGGGTTTGCAAACTGCCAGAAAGTTCAGGGTGTTTGTTTTTTTTTAATGTCTTGTTTGTTTGTTTTTTTAAAAAGTCAATCTCAATGTCTTGGGCAGGGTACAAAAAGGATCCATTTAGACAAAAGCCTCACCACATATTCACTCAGTAATGCTACCTGTCAGGTTACTGGGGAAGGCTTTTGAGACTGGGACTCCTACTCAGCAGAAAGCAGTTAGTGAAGTGATGAGAAAAAGACACAGTGCACACAGAGGGCATGAAAAACCAAGGCAGGCCAAGATCAAGAGTGACAACCAGAGAGGAAAGAGAGAAGAAAACCAGTAAGACCAACTGAGAAAGGAAAAATATCAACAGACAGGAAGAAACTTTAAACTCGCTGAAGGCAAGAACGCTATTGGGAGAGCTGGGAAGAAAAGGAAATTTTCTTAAAAGGAGTCATTTTCACAGAAAAATCAACAGGCTTATGTAATGTTTTATGAAGCAGTATTAACCTTGGAGTGTGAACATGGCTTTTGTAAAAAGAAACTCCTGGGGTGGGGAGGGGGTGCGGGGAGGAGCATTTAACAATACAGTTGTTGTTAAATAAATACTATAGCATTCCTTCTCAAAGGCTTATTTATACATAAACACATAAATAAACTACATTACAATCTTAACACTCAGCAAAAACACTCTTGCTAACACTGTAAGTTGTCACCTGCTAACTCAAAAGCAAAAATAGAAGTTAAACAAGAGATTGCAATTGAGTTCTTTCTCCTTAGTTTATCTCTAACAAAACAGTATAGGAATGAAATGTCACCACCTCTCACTGCCTTCTACTTATCTCTCCATCAGAAGGACCAGGAGGCTTAATCCACAGCCCACAGAGTTTATAAATCCCACTGCTTCCTAATGAAGCACAATGGGATTAATTAAAACAAATGAACTGTATATCATTCTATAAACTTGGAATATTAACCAGTCACTTACAGCCTATTCTCAACCCGAAATGGGAACTTGCAGGGGAAGACAAGATCCAAGTAGGCCCTAGTAAATCCAAATGACAGGCTTAAATCTTGGAATGACTTTTCTTATCATATGGAGTTTATACAAGAGGCATTCAAGGTCAAGGCAGAAGCAAACTTTTTTAGTCGAAATACTGTTAAACTGCCCAGCCTGAAACTATCTGTTCTAATAAACGAAACCAGCATTTATGCCTCGTAAGTGCTGTTTTGCAGTGGTGGACACCTTGGAAATCTTGTTTTCAAATGGTTCACTCAAGGGAGAAAATCCTAAATTAAAACGATGAGCCTCCTCGGACTCAGAAAACATCAAAGGAAAGCCTCATAAGTGATCATGTAAAAGCAACAGGAAAAGAAAACACAGTTTATATGTTTGTTTGACCCCAGGAAACCAATCACACACCAAATGGGCTAATAAAATAAAAAGTTGTAGGAGGTGGCCTGTCTCCGATCAGAAGTGTCCAAGCACACCAAAATGCCGAAGTCTTCATAGCCACATCTGAACTTGGTCTCTGTTTTCTTTTCCATCAAAAGCTCGCTCCCAACAGCAGTCCCGAGCAAGAAAAGCATTTCAACTTCCCTCCACGATTTTTGGTACAACAGCCGGGCGGTCCGACTGAGAGCGCCTCCCCGGTGAACCTGCTCTTTGAGGTCCTTCCGGGTAGCCCCTCAAAAGCCCCGACTGCGCTCCCCACCTCAGAGAGGCAGTACCCCCACCCCTTCCTCGCGCCCCGACCTCCCGTCTTCCGCCCTTCCTCCCCACCACCCAGGCGACCTCCTTCCCACCCACCGGTCACCCCACATCTCACCCGCCACCCCGCGCGCTCAAGGGCCGGGGTCGCCCCCAGCCTCGTCCACTGGGGCCCGGAGGGAGGGGGACCCTGGCCCAGCCACGCCCCCCGCAGATAATGGGTGACATGGCGGCCCCCGCCCCCCGCCCGCTCCCGCTCCGCGACCGGGCTGCCCGGCTCACCCAGACAAACAGGCTGTCCGACAGCAGGTACTGGGCCACATCGCGCGCCCGGGGTCCCGCGGCGCTCGGCCCGGCGGGCGCGACCGACTGCACGGGGGCCGTTATCGGTTCCGACGCGTCGGGCCCGGGCTGGGCCTCGAGCTGGCTGAGGGCGCGGTAGGCGCTGACGATGGTGCCGAGCAGGGCCAGGCCGCTGAGGCCCGTGTAGGTGCGGAGGCTGGGCCAGGGGAAGCGCTCGAGGAAGAGGAGCGGCATGGCGGCAGCGGCGGCCTCCAGACCCCAGGCGTGCCCGGCTGCGGCCGGGTCCCTGCGGCGGCCCCGCGAACGGCGCCCACGGGCTCTGGCGTCGCTGCTACCGCCGCCGCCGCCGCCGCCGCCGCCGCCGCGCCGGGCCGGGCCGGGCCGCTCCTGGCCGCTCGCGCCGCTCCGCCCCGCGCCGCCCCGCGCCGCTCCCGCTGCTGCCCCTGCCGGCGCGGAAGAGCCTCGGCGGGCTCGGGGCGGGCCGCCGCCCCCAGCAGGGTGCGGGCGGGACGGGCGCCAGGGCGCGGCCTCGGGCCCCCGCCCCCAGCGGTCGCGCGGTCGCGCGGTCCCCTAGCGGGCGGAGGCCCGGGCGGGCGACCGGCCCTGGGGCCCGGCACCCAGCATTATCCTCCGGAGGCCTCCGTCTCTGCCGAGCCCGCCGGCGCACAGGACATCCACCCGGACGGGCCCAGGCCGCGTGGCAGGCGCACCGGGGACCCAAGCCACTTGGCCCTTACTTAGTTCTCTTTAAGCGGGTTACCCCTGAGTACCCTGTGGGCCAAGCAGCTTCCCCGGGGCTAGGAAGAGGAGATCCTGTGTAGAGACTACTAGAAGCCCTGACCCTCAGAGAATACTTTATTAATCGGGTCTTAAATTTCTCGCCAATAGTTGCCTTATGTCTGTTTATTTATTAGCACCCTCCACGTCTAAAAAGAATCTGATTTAGCAGGAAATAAAAACATTACCTCACACACCAAGTAGTAATGTAAAATGATGGTTAATGTGAAAGTCTTCCTTAAAAAGTTGAGTGACCATTTGATCTAGTAATTCCACTCCTAGATATATACCCAAGTGAAATGAAAACACACCTCTTCGTAAAACTTGTACACAAATGTTGACAGCATTATTCCTAACAGCCAAAGGTAGACTCATTAGGGTCTAGCAGGGGTGGAGTATCATTCAGCCATAAAAATGAAGCACTGATGCATACAACATGGACGGACCTTGACAACACACTCAGGTGAAAATAGCCAACCGCAAAAGTACACATATTGCTTCCATTTATAATGAACAGTTGACAAAAGACATATATATGTATATATGTAGACACAAAATGTTGATTAATAGTTTCTTAGGGATGGGAGAATGGGGAGTAGCTAAGTAAGGATCTTTTTGAACTGATGGAAATGTTCTACAATTGTGATGTTTGCACAACTCTGAAAATACTAAAAATCCTTCAGGTGTACACTTTAAGTGGTAAGCTATATTCCAATAAAGCTGTTAAAAATTTTTAAATGTTACCTTAGGGATCTTATTCCTCACTATAGTACCAGTCCCCAGAGTAGATGCACAGTAAATTAACTGAATCTTTAAAAATTTTCAAAAGGACTAAATTATCTTCCAGGCCTCTTTCATGTTAATATTCTAAAAATCTAATTAGAATACAAAAAAAAAAAGGGATCTCTCAAGGTTATTACCATCCACTTGAGAATTTTTAAAACATCCTATTAAAGGGCCTGTGAGACACACAATACTTTGACTTTTGTGGGGAGTAGTTACTTAGACAGTTTTTAATGGTTTTTTATGTGATGTGAGAATATTAAACTTTAGTTTCCTTTGGTTCTTCTCTACCAACATTTAATTAAAATACTAACCTTTCAACTGTGAGCAAAATAGTTTTATTTTGAAAAACAAGCACAGCAATTTTAAACATAACTTCTACTTTATCTGATGCCCCCAAATTTTTTAAATTATCCAGCAACCCATCTACAACCCAAATTGCAAGTTACAGAACACCACACATCAAATGTCCTGACACCCGAAGAACAGAGTTTCTGTAAATAGGATCTCCCCTTAGAGGATTCCCCCACCTTGAATTTCAATTTTCAAATATTATATTCTTTTCTTTGACTTATATTGATAAGCACTATTTGTTAAAATATTTGATTTTACAAAATATTTAATAGCATTTTTTAACTTTTAGTCCTGACAACGTAAGAAATATAGTCTAAATAAATCTTAAACTTTTAGAACTTTCTGAAGATTCAGTGTGAGAATAGGTGAAATAATCCCAACTATTTTATAAAGTAATTTTACTTGCATTTTAAAAGACAGTAACGGTTTTGGGTTTGGATATTTTACTAGAATAATCAGCACTTGTTTTACTTTTTTCTTCTCCCTATCTAAGGTAGCCAGGCTTTTGTAGCTCCTCTCGGGATTTTTTTTTTGTTAAGGAAGAAAACTACCACCTTCTAAAATCAACTAATGCTTCTTCTGGTTCTCTGTACTGCATCCCATTCCCTGAGGGGACCAGGAGAGAAGGCAAGGCACAGAGGGGGTTAATACTAAGTGCTGAACCATAGGTATAGGGTTACCAGTCAGTTGAGTCTGTAGCCCTAAGCATGGCAGGAAGGCCAATAGCACCAGGTCTGATTTGGTCAAGAAAGTGCCCAGGGACATCATGGAAGTGAGAGACCCCACCTCCACCTTCATGTATGCCTCTGCATGCTTCAGAGACTGTGGGTAGGCACACCACACCCAACAATGACTGACACTAAATTTCCTGCCATCTTTGTGGGATGGGGGCTCTGATTTGGTTTAAAAGAAATGTCATTTCAGACAAACCAGAGTTTGTATCGAGATTCACACCTGGATACATTATTATTTTCATTTTTTTAATATCTGAAATCCTTTTATTTTCATGACCTCATTTGGTTTCCACCCTCATGTGAGGATGGTTAAATAGGTTAAATTTCTCAAGATCCCAGGAACTGAACCTTATTATGTGATCCAGTAGACGTAAATGCACTCCCTGGACTTATGATGTTTCGTTAGCTGGACCAGTGAGTTCTACTACTAAATCTAGCAGAGCGGGTAATTCCCAACACTCCCAAGTTTGTGGAGAAAAACTAAGTTAATGGGTATATTTCCATTTTGAACTTTTCTTTCGCACTTTTTAGTATAGCTCTTTGGTGCCTCTCCCAATCCAAGAAGGTAGTGTATAAACTTGTACATAAACATGAAATAAAACAGTAAACTTTTGAGGGCAAATTGTAGTAACTTTAGCAGCTTTGTTCAGTTTTTGTTAAATATGAAGTCTCAAAGACTATATGATTACACACACATTCTCATATTTTGAATAAACTGTTTCTAAGATGATGGCATTAAAACATAGTATCCAAAAGCAGCAAGCTTGGTATCAACAGAACATCATGACCAGGAGGCAAGTTTGGGGAAAATATTGAAGAAGTCAGTACTCTCTGCAGATGACATAACCATACAGCTAACACACTTGGGTGGCAACTTCTAAATCCTGCTCCTCGGGCTCCAAATCTAATAAATCCCAGAATAATGCCGGAAATGGAATCTGCCTAATCACACAAAGGGGGATGGCAAGGGCAGGGCAGCATCCACCCACCATGTCTCCAGGCCTTGGCTGTTTCCTGCCAAGCTGATTCTTACCCAATGGTCCCAGCCACTGACTGGGAAACAATGACGCAGGATTTCTAATGGTGCACTAAGGTTAACAGTCACACACAACTACAAGACTGTTGTTTCAGTTTTTTATTGAAATGACAAAATAAAAAAGAATGACCATTTTAATCAAATGTTTACTTTACAAATATAAAAATATAACCAAAACTGCAAACAGTTATCTTTAATATATTTTCTATAAACTAAATGTCAGGAAAATTCTCGAAGCCAACCTACTAAAGATGCTTTTGCACTATAATGTGAACACAATAACCAAAAGTTTTTCAGTGCACTGACCTTTCCCTCAACACAAGAGCATAACTGATTTGTTTTCCCAATTTATTTAATCTTTTAATACAATCCACCACTAAAATACAAATGACACCTAAACTGGTTTAAACTACTTACTTAGGTTTTAGTTTCTTTACAAACACAAGCTTGATAAATATAGTTAGGAGCTGATTTTACCAAAGTTTTACGACTCAACTCAAATTACAGTAAGTTTCTCATATATTTAAACAAAGGAAAACTGCTTGAAATGAATCCTGTTGATCACTGTTAGTAAACGATACAAAACAAGTGGAATGATTATGGGAAAACAAACCTTACGCTACAGACAATGACTTGTACTGTAGTCAGAAAACACAAAAGTCTTCTCTGGCAAGGAGACACAAAACGGCACTCTGAAGGAAGTTTAGTGATCAGTATGTACTGTTCTAAACACCATGAGCTAGTAGGAACATTACTTGGGAACTTTAAAATGGAGTTACTCCAATCATTTAATCTCAAGTGACCGAAGCAGGTAATTAAAACTTTACTGCTTAAGATTTATATCATCTAAGAAAGGGAATTTTAAGCAAACTGCTTTAAGGCCTGCTGAACGTGAAGGACTTCTACTTCTCACTTCTAATTAAGCATGGAAGAAAGTAGATTGGCTAAACTGGTTGTTTCATGTAAATAAAATTCTAACCCTTGAATATCCAAAATAATAATTGGACTACACAATGCTAGTTACAATTAAGACAATGATTTTTAGCAAAAGATCTTTCAGATCTGCTGTTGAAAGTACCAATTCATATACAAAATCATCACGCCATTTTTAGAATTATATACTTTTAAAAACTCAAGTTTTCATCACTTAGAAAACAACCAAAATCCACTTTTCTTCAAAGGGATGTCAACTTGATATCTGAGTAAAACTTCATTTTATCACCCAGTTATTGAGTATTTCCCATTGCCATTTAGTAATTTTACAGAGAATATACACTACGTGGATGATTCGGGGAAAATAACCTGGCAAATACTATAGTTATGCAAAAAGAGGACTCTCATGTATAAACAAGCCTGGCACATAGAAGGCATTCAAAAAAGTCAGTTCATCAAGAATTTATTTTAAAACTATTTGGTATTTAGTATGCAGAGAATTGGAATGCACAATTTAAGACTGTTTGTGAAATGTGAACTTACATATTAGAAGACCTTAGTTTTAAACAGTGCCCATGTACCCTTTTCTAATACCGCAGCAGTACACGGCATTTACATTTCTGTGTTGCCATCAGAAAACCTACAAGAAAGTATTGGAGTACAACTGCAACTGATCCGTTGGAAAACCTTTAAAAATTGGTGTTAAGCATTTTACATTCAAAACCAAATCTCTTACATTCAAGGTTAATAACCCAATCAACATGAATCAAAGGTTTTCCATATCTAGGCTCCCACATACAGATGAATGACTCAAGCACTTACAGAGAAATAGTAATTAAGAATTTCTAGGTCACAGCTTAAGTTACAAAGGACAAGTAGCCTCAAGTCAGATGACTCTTCTCTCAAAACCCTCCTTCCTGACAGCATTTTATAAATCACACCAAGAAAAAGTACACCTCTCGCCACCCTTCCCAAATGGCAAGAGCTAACACATCTGAAATGTGGTTGCAGGAGTTTTTCACTTTGATGCCAGAAGTAGTCGTGGAAGGTGGGCTAGAACAAGTCATCTCTGTCTCTGCCTCCCTATTCCTGTAGGGCTCAGCTAATCAGTGAGCTCACCAGTAAAACTATAAATCAGAAATGCTGATGAAATCAGAGAGTAAGGACTGTCAACCCCCAAGGACAAAGGACAATCCACAGCACTAGTGGCTTTTTCAAGGGAAATCTCTGGTTACTTTTGGTCCTGGGACTGGTGCTCAATCCATTACGAAGCATAAGAAGTTACCGTCACTAAGTGATACACAGCCCTGAAGGCTTGACAGGACCTCAACTAATGAATCTTTATAAATATAATTGCTCAGTCACTCTTGTTCTGATTTCCTCCAGTCTACAACAGGAAAGAATATACCTTTCATAGTATCCAATATTCAGAACACTTTTGTGATCAGTACCATAAAATGTTAAGAACTAACCGAAAGTTCATTTCTGTCTACCTATTAAAAACTTGACTATATCAACCTCTCCAGTCTCAGTCGTTACATCTTGTAAGATCTCAGATCTGTTGGGTAACCGACAGTCAGCACGTCTGTAACAAGGCATGTATGGTATACTTGACCAGTAAGCAGTGACACCGCCAGCAAAGTCTTTTGGCCTAAGATTCATTTTTCATTCCCTCAAATTTGATCTCCAGTGTTTTTAAAGGTTTTCTAAATTTGTTATTTTTCTCTTAGGCGGACAAAGTCTATCTTCTACCTTCTTAAATTTCAGTTGATTCAGATTACAAAATATTTTTGCAAAGGCTTTGTGTCACTTGCTAAAACCAAATTTTCATCTCTGAGTACAATTTTGAGCTAATGAAGGAACTTTGCAATCTAAGAAGTCAAAGGCTGACTTTTAGAAACTTCCTTCACAGATCATGATTTTTCCATGGCCCTAAAAATAACTAGGACACATAATTTCACAATAGCACAAATAATTAATATTCCCATTATGTGAAGAAACACTCTAAATGAGCTTTAGATGGATCTCTTTATACCAGTTCCCGTAAGTCTGCTGACCTAGCCAATCTTAATAGTCTTGCGCATGTGTAAGGTTCACTGCTTGTGAACTAAGGTCTGGATGTATCAGTATAAAATGTACTGGTCAGTAATATACTGGGAATTCTGCTGTAATACAACTATTAGAGGCTAAAATTTAGTACAGAAATTGCATCTTGTACAATCAAGCAAATGTAGTTATCAAAATAATCGGTTAGAAGAGCCGCATCACAGAGATCTGTGTCAGCCTTAGAGCATACCCCCAGAATGGTGCTGTAGAAGGAGCCCATAAACTTGACTAACCTAAACCCGACTTTGTCTCTAACACATTCACTAGTCTGGGAGAAAACGGTGCGGGGAAAGATCCTTACCTGTAAGAATTTTAAATTTAATGTGAAATTGAAAAAAAATATATATATACAAATACAAGTCCACTTTCTTTAATGTTGTACAAAAAAAAATGTGTAGAACCAAAAGTAAATTAAGCATTATCACATTTGTTTACACCACTATCTAGCTCTTCATATTAACTTTACTATTCAAACGACAGAAAGCAGGTGGTAATTTAGGGACTGGGAAAGAGATAAAAACCAAAAAACTTCTCTACCATGTTTATCCTACACTGCAGAGCTGTGCTCACAGAGACGGCTTCTTTGACTTCCCAACGGTTCAGTAGCTCAGTTGTATATAAAATTGAACCTGAAATTTAAAAAGAACAGTATCTATTAAAAATGGTTATTACTTATGTAGTTGCTACTTTAGATGATAAAAAATGTTTCTACTCTCCCTTGACATGTTTTGCCTTTTCTACACCAAAAAACATTCTCACTTGTCACGACTTACACATTAAATAGTATGCTGAATACCTGTAATTTTTAAAAAGTTGAGTCAAAATTTGATGAATTACCCACTACTAAGTTCCTTGAGGAAAGAAAAGGCTTTTATACCTCATTATGCTCTGACCACTGAGCTCCTGACACTTAGCAGGGAGTGGCTCAGATAAGTAAGAGACCCCTTTTTTCATATCCCATATTTAAACTTGTAGCCCACCCCCAACAGACCAAAGCAGCGGAGTAAAATGGAGTTTGCTTGGTGTGGCAGAGTAGGAAGACCAATTTCACTCAACTGCCTGTGAACCAACGCTCACTAAGAGCCTGGTGTGGCACTGCTATAGGCACTTTCCCTGTGTATGTCACTTGATCCCTGCAATTCTATGAAGCAGGGACTACTTCATAAATGAAGAAACAGGCAAATAGGTATAATTGTCTGAGGTCACACTGTCAGAAAGCACTCAAGATGGAATTCAAATTCAAACACTGACCTCAGAATCTTTGATATTAACCTCCATGTTACTCTGCAATCCCCACTGACAGCTGGCCCTAAGGACCTCAAACAGCACAAGTCAACTTTCTCATCACCCATGTGCAAGGTGGGGGTGGGGGTGTCAAACCCCATGTAAAAATTCAAGACTTAATCTCACATGCCACACTTTGAGCTTAAATACAGTACGTTCCAAAACAGAAATAACATACTGAAAAATGTTATTTATTTTTCTGTAAATGACTACCCCTCATATTTATTATACAGTTCTGATTACTATTTTACCAACTCTTCTTTGAATAAATACTTCAAACTTAACAGTAGAAAATTTCAGATCTGAAGAGCATTTATGCAAATGCCAAAATGTAACGTGACAATTAGGGTCTGGAACATTTAGTCACATTTAATATATGGCTTGCACAAGTTCTAAAGGTCTATCTAATGTCGTTAAGTTTCAAAAAGACCAAAATGCATGAACTATCCTCCTCAAGCAGCTCAGAATATTTTAAAGCTAACTGTGGATGACAACCACAGAATATTCCATACCTGCTCAACAGCTGAGGGAGACTAGAAATGATAGGTCCATAGCCTGGTGCATTGTCATACAATTCAAACAACGGTGCAGCTACCAGCTTGTAATTTTTAGGGACTGCAAACAAGGCTAAAACAGAATAAAACAGTATTCATTTCCTATCATTTCTTATATTATCACTGCTTCCATTTAATTTTTTTAATCACCAGTTTTACATCTGAGAAACTTTTGAGGAAAAAGGTAGCACTCATTAATATATTTTGATTCTGTCTTTTAAGTAAAGTTCATAGTCATACCTATAGTCAAACCAAACTGACTGACCCTTTGACAAGATCCACGCTATAAAAAACCAAACACCTTATAAGTATTGTTGCTGGGAGAAGGCAAGAGAAGAGCCTTGGGTTTGTAATTGATTTTGGATTTGATGTTGTTTATTATAAGAAATGGAGTAATTATTAAAGTACAAATCAGGTCTAAAAATGATATTAAAAACAATCTGTCTTCTAAAATTTTCACTAGTTTATCAGCATGAAAATTAATACCAGGTACTAAGCAGTCATTAAAAATTCTGCAATAATAATTTAGACTCTAGTTAAAACTCCATGCCCTCACCCCCTACACTAGAGCATGACTGATACATGTATGAGATAAATCAGGTAATTCCTTATAAACACAATATGTTGTTTCTAACATCAAAAGAATTTTTTAAAAAATCCAAGAAACTTGGAGAAAATATAAAGTACTCTTGAAATTACCCTACACAAGTTTTTAAGATGGCTGCTTTCAAAAATCAAATAACCTACCTTTTTCTTGAAGTTGAACTAAAAACAACTTCTTATGTTCCTTAGGTTTTGTAATATGTGCAGGAATATATGGATACTAAAAGAAATGAGAATAGTTACCGAGACATCCCTTATACCTCCATTCCTCTATTTATCAACTTCTCCCATTTCAGACACCAAGCTTCTCATATCCCCAACACAATTTGAAGACCCATCCCATGGATTCATTTACTTCCTTACATGTTTATTCCCCTAATCCAGTACAAACTGCTGGGAGAAAAATAATACTTTTAAGTCTTCCTTTTACCAGGACCTAGCACCTAAGAGATGTACTAATAAATGAATGCATTCATAAATTGAAACTAACAATAGTAAGCCATTCAACTGTTCAAGAGAGCTAAATAGGTTGTCAGCATTTAAGCTTGAAAAATTTACAACATGATAGTAATGCATTTTAACAAAACACTATTTGGGATTTTTTTTTAAAAGAAAGGTGTAGACAGGAAAGCAGGCAAGTAGAGGCGGGCAGGAAGAGAGAGGAGGAAGAAGTACTTTGCACAGCCCCGCACTAGACTGAGAACCAAGTTCCTTGGGATGTATTTGGTCTGTGTTCTCAGTCAAAGGTAGCTGACCAAACCGCTACTCCACCAGGGAACCCCAATAAGTTTTTTTAAATCTCATCACTAAGTTAAATTTTCTAGACTCCTGATGTGAAGATGTTTACTATATTAGAAGTTTAAATGTAGCCTGAAGGATATCTGACATGACACTTGTCCCCCAACAGACACATACAATAGCACAAGCTTCAAGAGCACCCGATGAGCAATCTCAATGGAGTTCTGTCAGCTGAAGAGTCAAACTGGAAAATGGAGAAAATGTTTGGTAGAACTTAGAGGAATGAACAGAATTAGAGGGAAGTTTGCTACCTGAGAAAGAATTACTTTGACACAGCTAATTTCAGAACCCTAAGAAATTTTCTCATTTTACTCTACAGTGTGTATGTTATAAAAATCTCTCCTACTTTTCTCAATGCATTCAGAAAAATCTACTTCTGCTTTGGCAGTTGTATTAGAGAACCAGGAAATTAAACAAGGCTGAAAACAGACGGAGACACTGACAAGAGAAGGTTTTATCACCCCTATTTGACACAAAGAAGCTATGCTGAGAGGCTATGTTCCCCAAGATGGCACAGATAAGCAGTGAAGCCAGGGTTCCACTGTAATCTAACAAGAAACCTGTTGTTCCCTCTATGCCAGCCTCACTGGCAGCTAAGTTAGTATTCAAGTTAGACTAATTATATACCATTTTATATACCAAAGCCATCCCTAGGGTACAATGAATTGAGACAACTGTCCCAGGCTTTGGAACTGAACAACACTACCATGAAAACCAGGTGCACTAACAGCAATGGAGAGACAGAAAATAAGAAGGGGTTTATAGAGGTTTGTGGTTCACATACAACACCATTTCTAACCTATGACTTAGTCAAAGTGACTGGCATTACCCCAATTTTTTTCTCCTTGAGGCTATATATTCCTTTTAAGTCTTTCTTCGGCAGTCCTTCTGTGGATATTTAAGACTACTGTACTTCATACAGAAAATCTGAGACAGGGAAATGCACTTTTCCCACTGACACCTAAGCAATACTCCAGGTTTACTAAATAAACACAAAACTTACATTATACCTTTTATTATCAGAGCCAACCCCAGGGTTCAGTAAACTAAGGGACTGGTCCTAGACCATGGAAGGGGAGATGAAGGAGGGTTATTAGACAGCAGATGAAAACTGGGTTAGTACTGAACGTTTTCTGGTTAGATCAAGAAACATTCAGAAACCCCCCAAAAGTTCACATGATTATTCTATACATCCTTGAAGCAGGAACGCCACCATTTCCAGGAGGAATTGTACTTTCTTAAAGCCAAGACAACTCCCAGGTCGGGAGTACCAGCACCACACCCTCCTATCCTTCAGCCATACTGGAGGACAGGCTACAAGGAAAGAGACAAGATGAAAAACTGAAAGCAAGAAACAAACAAAAAGCAAACAAGAAATGAGAGAAATAAAGGAGGAAGGAAGAAAAAGAAAAACCACAAAATATTTTACAAGAGAAAATGAGACAGGAAACCAATCTATAATGTGAACGAAACTTAAGAGACTCCTAATTCAAACAAACTATAAAAACATACAAAAATAAAATTTGAAACTAACAGAGATATATGAACAGTAACTACATATTACTAGCACAGGAATTATTTATTTTTAGTATAATGGTATTACTGATTATATTTTTTCCAAATCCCTATATTTTAGATATATACACTGAAATTAAAATTTTATCTAGAATTTCCTATAATAATCCAAGGTCAGGGAGAATGGGGCAGTGGGGAGGAGGAGTTAGTTGATTAAGTTTGACCACAAGTTTGCTAACTACTAAAGGGAGAATGACACGTAGTGGGGTTCACTTTCTTTTACTATGCTCTCTATTTCTGCATATCTGAAGTTTTCCATTAAAAGAAATAAATATTTAACTTTTTAATTTTTTTAATATAAATTAAGGAGGGGGAAAAGGAAATGAGTCAAATTCTACTCTGATTGTCTTAAAGGAGGGAATTAAATACTTTCTACTTCCCCAAAAGCCCAGTAAATATAAATGAATACTAACCTGAGGAGGTTCAAAATTTGGTCTCCACCAGTTACCGATGCAGTCATCAATAACCCAGTCCTGCAGGACTCCATCTTGACGACCCAGTATCTGCCAGGAAGAAATGATATAGCCAGTAAACCACTAAATAGGCCTGCCCATAAATACCATTCTTCTGTGAAGTTTCGGTAGCACCATTAATAGAACTGTGGCTCAATGGCTTCCATATAGATTTCCTCTCTATAATTTATTATCTGTCACTCTATGTCCAAGACATATGCTATTAAAATTAGCAATCCAACATCAACATAACCATACAGGACCAAGAAATCTGTTGCTACACCCTGGCTTCACAGAACATCAAAGGTGGTCAATTATCAGCATCAGCCAATGGCACACAATAGTTTTTCTAGACTCAAGTATAGTTTCTATAAATCACCTACTTAACCAAGTTAAAGAAATAAGTGTTTAAAATTTACGATTAATTTTTATGAATTTGTATGGCATAACATTAAACTTGTTCTTTTGATCAAAGTTATACTCTATACATTTTAAGTGGTCAAAAATGATTACAAGGTTCATCATGAGAAAGAGCAATTCCCTGTTCCACTTCACCCATTCTCACTGTTTGCTAAAACTTTCAACTTTCAGCTATCAACCCACCCCCCGTATTTGCTCGTATTTTTAAAGGCATTCCTTCTATGCTTAAATAAACTGTTTATTTTAGTTTTAGGTCTTACAGAAACGTTGCAAAAATAGAGCCCTCTCATATATCCCACACCCAGCTTATCCCATATATTAACCTGATATTAGTATAACACGTTACAAATAATGAACCAATAGTGATAGCTTATTATTAGAGAAGTCCATACTTTAACATATCCTTTTTCAGTTCCAGGATCTCATCTAGAATACCACATCATATTTAGTTGTCATTTCTCTTTAGTCTCCTCGACACTGTTGTGGATGGTCTTCACAGTGTTGAAGCATCCTGGTTAGTAGTTTATAGAATGCCACAATTATGACTGGGGTTATGGAAGACCACAGAGGTAAAGGGCCATTCTCATCCCATCATGTCAAGGACACAATCTATCAACATGATATGACTTACTGATGTTAACTATGATCATCTGGTTAACGTAATGTTTACCAGGCTCCACTCTAAAATTACATCTTCTAACATTCTTTCATGATTACTTTTTGTATTTAAGGATCTAAAAAAAATTGACACCCTCTACTGTGGATATTTAAGCCAATATTCAGTATCTAACATGACAACATAAATCAAAGTGTTTAGTAATCAATTAAACAACAAAGCAGCAGGGTATTTAGTAAACTCAATTATGTTTCCTGACTTATATAGCTATCCTTTTCTTGAGTTAATGATTCTTTCATTTCATTTGCTATCACTAATTAATCCCCACATTCTCCATAGGAGTTTAACCTTCTCTATTCAAACATCAGTCTATCAATTTTCACTTTTCCTACGAGACCTTTTTCTATCCTGCTCCAATCTGCAGATGCTCTCAGCCCTGCTTCATAAGTAGTCATAGGGTTTCCTTTGACTCTCTCCTTTGTTAGACCCTCTCTATATTCTGAATCCCATATCTTATTCTTTCATTTTGGTGGTAAACACCCTTGAGTAGCTTCCTGAGAAAAGGGACAAAAGATATCACATTTGGGGGGAATTGTGTATGTCTCAAAATAAATGTTTTACCTGCGCGCTTGATTTATGAACACATGTTCCAGAATCTTTTAGCTTTCAGTATAATTTCGGGGAAGTCAATGTCATTTCTAATTTTGATGCTGTGCGTGTAACCTTTGTCTCCTGACCCTTCTCCCCAATTTTGGAAGCTTTTTGGATATTCTCTTTATCCTTATTTAAAATTTCATAATGTTACATCTTTACATGGATCTTTAACTATTCACTATTAAAAGACTTAAAATGTTTAGAGTTGAAACAGAGACCAACTGGAGTATCAAGGATGGAGGGGGTTGGGGTTGGTGGAATATGATTCAGCTGGCATGGAATGGGGGTTGGGGGTTGGGTTTTAGGCTGGCTGGCAAAAGAAGGGAGTGTGGAGGAAGTTATCAAAGTTGCTGACCCGTGAGGTATGGTAACCCAGGTCAACAGGTCTTTTCAATCCAATTTGGGAAATTTTCAAATACTGCTTTGCTAATTCTTCCTTTTCCTCTGACCTATTTATCTATAATTGATATTGGTCTTCCTAGAATGAGGCACTGTTTTTCTTTTCTCATGTATGTTCTGTCATTTCAATTTTTTTTTTCTTCCTCTTCTTTTTGAAGAAAAGGTGTAGGCAGGCAGGAAGAGAGAAGAGCAAGAAGCATTTATTTAATTTAGTCATCTCGGTTGTTTCCCGGGCTCCAGGTCTCGAACCTGGGTCCCTGAGATGTATGGGGTCTCCATCTTGTGGCCTTATCCACTAGGCCACCAGGGTGCACCAGTTCTATCTTTTCATTCTACCTTCTGGAAGATTTCCTCAATTCAATCTTTTAGCCCTCTACTGATTTTTTTCACTTTGCTAACATTTTATTTTAACTAAAGAATTTTTGGTTAGTTAAATCATCTTTTTAACTGGCATACTCTTCCACAGATACAATATCTCCTTTTATCATACCAAGAATATTAATCAATCCTGTTGATCAATGAATTTTGTTTTCTTCCTCTTGCTTCCTTTGATCTTCTTGTTATCTGCTCACAATTAAGGACAAAGCAGTAAGATGATTGCTATCTCTATATGCATAAATGACAGGAATACTGTATTTCCTTGGAAGATTACAAAATATCATCATCTGGAGATTTTTTTGACTGGTCACCTTAAACAAAACCTCCAATCTGCAGCCTGGGGTATGTAAGCTTAGTGGCCAATAATACATCAGCCCAGAAAATGACTAACGTGTCACTTTGTTTGGGATGTAACCTTTCACTTATTCTCATCTCAACTTTGTCTTTGCTTAGTGTTTTCTGATATCTCTACAGAGAATCAACAGCTAGTTGTTGCCTAACTGTACAGAATGGGGAAGACAAAGTAGGTATGTAAATACAGCCCCAACAGATTGTCAGGCAATTCAGTTTTCAGTCCACACGTGCCCCGACTTTCATAAGCACCTAGCAACTAACTCCAGTTCCTCAGTCTGTCTGGAATTCTGCAGCACTGGGTCCTGGACTGCCCTCCTGTTGGTCTGAAGCTTCCGCTAAGTCAGTTATGGTTTGTCCATCTGCTTTCCTGCATCTGAAAGCTTTCTTGCTATTGTCTCATTTTATACTCCCTCGATCCTACTATATTTATATCTCTTAAATCCCCTTACTGGCATGCCCTGGTGGAATAGCAGGTCAACTGTCTCTGAAGGACCACAGGTCATATACCCCTGGGTTCGAGTCCCAGGTCTATGGGGAAGTGACCGGCATGAACGCCACAAAAATAAAAATGCTTCTTCCTCCTCTCTCTTTCTGACTGCCTGCCTGCTCGCCACCTCCATTCCTGTCTGTACCTTTCCTTTAAAACACAAACAAACCCTTTACTGCCTTTCTGGTGGGTCTTAAGAAAGCACTAAGGTAAACAGATAGGTTCAATCTGCCATATGTAAATGGCAGTCCAAGCACAGAATACTTGAGTTATATGCATTAAAAAAAGCCCCCAAAAAACAGTGATTTTAGTTTTGTTTCTCCTGCTTTTCTGTATTTGCTAGGGTTTTGGTACAGAATATGTATTAATTTTGTAATGGGGAGGAACTGCCTGCCAAAACAAGAAATGCACTCAATAAAACAACTAATAATCTCAAAAACCTCTAACCTCTATGCTTTGACCCCCAAGTCTTCAGAGGCAGACAGCAGAATGATTTTTAGAAAGTAGAGTAACTTGGGCAAAGTCTAAATGATATATGTAAAAATGAAAGTAGGTATGTAACAATAAGACTGTCACATTTCTAGAGACCTGTCTTCAACACAACTCCTGCATTCAAATCTCCACACCGCGCCACACTAGCTCTTTAGATCAACAAGCTACTGGAACTTTCTGTGCTCCAGGGTCCTTACTGGCACAATAAATGAACAGCACTCTATTTCCCAGAGGAGTGTGATGACGGAAGGAGTTATTGTACGTAAAGCACTTAGAACAATGCTCGTATGCTGGCATTCGTTAACTGTCATTACTGTACCGACTTTTCATTTAAAAAATTCAAGTATAAAGTTCAATGTGCAAGAAAATAAACCTTGTACTCATTGTACTCCAAGGTTTATTTACTGAAACTAATATCAAAATAAACTTCCTTTTCCTAAGACGTATGAAGCCTAATTATCCACTAGATTGATAGTATTCAGATGGGCAATAATAAAACTGTCAAACTGTTAAATAAACAAATACCTCTGTCATCAAGCGTTTTAATCCTTCAACTTCATCTTCTCCTGGGTTAAGTTCACCACCGGGTCTGCATAAACGTTAAAAATTTCAGCTTTCAACTTAATACAATTTTGGGATAATAGGAAAAATATAGTAAGTTATTTATATCACGTAACTGAATAAATGTTTCAGGGTCATGTAAGGCACTCACAGCAAATAAACGTCAAAGAGAAGGGGAAGAAAGTACTAGAAAGTCAAATTCGTATTAATGATCAGGCAAACAGTACACAAATCCTAGTTTTAAACAAATATGTAATAAAACAAAACATTAACTGCTGACCACCAGTTCATCCCAATCTCTCCCATCCGAATGTTCTGTGGTGATAATGGAGTTTAAATATGTCCAGAGAGGGAATGGATCATTCCTCAAGTCTGAAAAACGGGACATTTTTTAAGAACTCATATCTAAGTATTTGAGACATTTCTTTTTGGTATAATCGGGTCAAACAATTGTGAGCTAAATACATATTGAGAATTTATGGGCTTAAGTGATAAAATAAAACAATTATAAAAATACAAGTCATTTTAAGAATAGAAGACACTGTTCATCCTAAGACACATATCGGTTGTTCTTAATAATGCTACAATGACATCTAATAATTAAGCTTGTACTAATTTGTTTTACAAGTCTTCTATAAAGCTCAGTCATGAATATAAACAATACACAGAAACATGCAGATTTCTAGTTAGGCAAAAATGAGCACTATAGTGAGAAAAACTACTAGGATTTTTACTTTCCACAGACTATCCATTAACGGTAGTGTTTGTGGCAGCAAATGACTAAGTATTCAAAGTTGAAATAAAACAGTGATCCTATTAAAAGTTATCTTACTATTAATTCCAATGAATTAACACTTACAATTTGAAGAAAGTTGTTCCCAGTTGTAACAGTAACACATGGGGCAGCCGGTGTTCATGTACAATCAAAACCCCTTCTACAGTCCTTCTCATTCCAATTTTATCAAATTCCTCCCTCATGCGTTGAAATCTGGCTGCCACAGAGCTGTCCTTCTCATAGAGGGGCTCTTTTGTACCAAAAGTATAATTGGTAAGAGGATACCTATGATTCAAAGACAAATATCTAACATGAGAACCAAAGACCACAACTTACCGTGAAGAACACCCATCTCTTAAAGAAACAAGGTGAAGACTGTGTGAAGACTGCATAGAATCTGACCAGCTCAAAAACTAACTAATAAGAGAGCAGAGATTAGAATCCAGCTCTTCAGATGCTAAGGCCAGAGTTTCCATTAGATCAAGATGTTACTCCATATCTGAACTTTCAAGCATGGGTAACACTATCTATGCAATGGCCTTAAGTGCTTAGAGAAATAAACTACCTGGTAATTCTCCGATTTTAGATCCTGGCTGTTATACTAACATACTTAACCTGGCTGTGTAACCAAGGGTTCCCCTGATTATTAATCTAATAAAAAATCCAATTAATTATGGACACTAATAGCTGATCTATTTTCTATATTTTCCAGCATCTCTCCAGTTATTTTTAAATAATCCTAGTTTACTATTCTGAAACTGTTCTAATACCATAACCCTTCCTCTTCAGGTGAACTTTTCTTTCCCCTCTAAACCTTTTAAGCTTTCTGCATTTATTCTATTCAGTATCCTTATTCTTCCTGTCTCTCCATGGAATCCTCTGCCCACTCTATCTAACTATTTCTTCTCTTTTATCAAGAATTCAAAAGATGCATCATATTGTTGGAAGACAGTTTCATTTTACTTGGTAAAGACAAAAAAATTTCCTTAAAGAGAATCAAGAATTCTGTATCTATATTTTACCACATGTACCACCTTGCAAACCCTCGACAATAAACCCCACAGTATGGAGTTTATTATAAGCCTTTGAATAAGCAATGTGCTTTGGCCACAAGTGCCTATCCCCAAGGAATTCATTCCATCAAAACACCTTTATATTAGCAGTCAACAATTACATAACTATCCACTCAGCTATTCTTGAAAGGGGAACAAATCAATGTTGCCAAAACTTTAAAAAGTTACTTTAATTCCAGAAGCTATATGTTAGGCACAAATGAAACAGTTCTAAAATATATCATCACTTCCTGCAAGCTTTAAAGATTTTTAGAAAAAAGTTTCCTCAATAGACCCCAAGCAGAATCTATCAGCAGCAGCAGCAACAGCAATCTCACACAGCTCTGTGCCAAGACATTTTTTGAAAAATGCTTTCACATAAATTGATATTTAGTTCTCACAAAGTTAGAAAGAATCAAGGATCGCCATAACATGTCTACTGTAACAGTTGGCTATCATATCAATAGATACCATGAAACAGAAGAAATTTTCTGCTGTGAAATCAGAGTACCAGTCCAGACACATACATATTGTCATCAAACTGTGAACTCTGCAAAGGACTATATCTTACTTTCTCACCCCTGCATACCCAATAATATGCCAAATGCTTGGCACAAAGGAGGCACTGACGCAATATTTCCAAAATAAAATATATTGGGCGAGAGAGAATTTGTTTTCAATCTAGATTATTACTCACCCAGATGAACTTAGTTCTAACACAACAATTATTTCTGAACACCGTTCTTTACTATAGGAGAGGAAATGTACTGTAAATCCATCAACCCCCTAACTTCAATGGGTCAAAGATGAAAACATTTCCACCAAGCTAATTCTACATAATGGCTTGATGCAAACTGAGCCAGTAATCAAGGCAAATCAAGGGAAAACTAGAGTTCTCATTCTAATTACTACTAAAACTAATCCATAAGTTGTGTTTTCCTTCACATTTATTAAAAGAACATTTGCCCTTTCCACTTCATGGGAACTTTACGAAGATTTTTGAAAGTGATGTGAAATTAAGATGTTATCATCATTTCTGTTGTCTAAATTTCCAAGCTAGCACCTTGTTTACTAAATTAAACTACAATAATCACCTTTTCTACTTGAAATTGCTTTTGAGTGGGAAAATTTCATTTAAATATAACGCAGAAACACAGCTACGGTGCCCTACTAAAACATCAATATCAGTAAATCCCTGCACCTTTTAAACAGTGACCAGGGTACCTCAATTCTCAAGATGGATGAAAAGCATATTGACAATTTCAGGCAAGACAGAGCCCAAATGTCAATTACCTGGCATAGCGAGATTATTTCTGAGAAAGTACAACAGCTTGAAGTGCTTAAACAGAAATGTGCTGAAAATAAAACAGAGCCCACAAAGGGTTCTCTGGTTCCCTCCACGGCTGAAAACCCAAACTGACAACATCCACCCTCTCAAGCTGAGGCCTTCTGGGTTTCTGGATGCAGTGGCTGCGTAGAGAAGACGAATGAATGGGGCAGCTCTGATAGCCCTGAGTAGGTGAATAAAATGTGGTGCCTAAGGTGAAATACAATATAGCCGTTAAGCGGAACAAAGTAGAGGTAAGCGCTATAGTTAGATCTCGGAATCTTACTGTTAAGAAAAAAATGAATCCTGCAAAAATGGTACGTTATGCCATTTGTGTCAAATAAAAACAAAACAATACCACTTAAGGGACGTGTAAGCATGAATACTGGACCGGAAGGATAAACACATTCTACAGCTGGTTGCCTCTAGAAAAATTGGGAAAGGATGAGTTCAAAGAAAATGTGGATTGTTCGACTAAATACAGAGCACGGACTCAAGCCTGCTTTCTGGAAAAGGGAAACTCTCAAGGAGGGCTTTAGAGCCAGTCGCTCTGGGGGACCAGGCGCGGGCCTGCGGGAGCTAGAAAGGCGCGCGCAGTGGGGCGCCGGGGCAGTGGAGCCACCCGGAGCCCGCCAGGGGTTGGGGGCACGCGGGAAGGAGAAGGTGGGAGTCTTCAGGAGCGCGGGGAAGGCAGAGCGTGAGGCCACGCCGCACTTACAGGTTGATGGTGCGTTCCAGGGTGAGGGGCTTGGTCTGCTGGATGTACTTGTTGCCGAACTGATTGACCCCCCGGGGCCAGCCGGTCTGCGAACGGTTGGGTGGCACCACCGACATGCTGGCGAATTCGGACGCTGGTAGCGAGCGGAGGAGGCGAGGCAGGGAGACTTCCCCTGTGCCTGCAGCGGATATCTGCGTCCCACTCAGCAATCACCACCCGCCATTAACAAGAAGGCGCAAGTGGAGGCGTACGCACGCCGGAAATGCACTGGATTCTCGGGCGGCAGGAAGTAGGGAGGCGGTCGTCTGACAAATCGAGGGCTAGTGGACCAATCACTGGAAGGAGGGCCTCAATATCTGGAGTTTCCATTGGTAAATCAGGTTGGTTCCGCCTTCTCTTAATTTAGTGCGTCCTATTGGATGGCGGTCGGGGGATGGGTATTCTGGGAATTGTAGTTTCTGTGGGAGAGTAGCCGCTGGTTCTGCGCGGCGTGTGTCTGTGGCTTGTGAGGAGATGAATGAGAAGAGGCTCGCAGAGCCCGGGACGGGCCAGGGAGGGAAAAAGCGAAAGAAGGAGGTGATGGCGGGGTTTTTGGACGCTGTCTCGGAGGAAACCTTGAAGAAGCAGGTGGCTGAGGCCTGGAGGCACAGGACGCCGCTCCGTCACGGTAACCGGGCGCCGTGAGGTGGGAGCCGCAGCGCAGGGCCTGGGAGCCTCTGGAAGCCCCGGCACTCGAGCCGGCGTCTGCTGCGGGGCCTCCAGCTAAGAGGCTCCCGGACGGAGTAACTGTGACCCGCTCCGAGCTTCCTGCCTGGCCTGCTGCCCCCTTGCATTCCAAGTTCAGTTTGGATTCAGAAACCTGAAAAGGGGAAGAAATGGTGGGCCGGAGAGTTAGGGAAGTAGAGACATGCCAGTTCAGAGTCGATTTCTGGAATCCGAGATGACTGAGTTCGAATCCCCTCCGCTGACTGTGCGTCGTTGGGCGATGGGTTTAACTTTTTAAAACCCCAGATACTTTCTGTGTAAAAGGGGATAACTAATAGTATTTACCTCGGAAAAGATACCGAGATTAATAAGATAGAGTGAGTGTAGTAACTATAAGCACTAATAAATAAACATTTTGGACACTGATTTGAGTGGCTTATGTGAATTTTCCTCTGAGAGCAATACTCTGTTCTCATGAAAGTGTGGCCAGAGCTTTTGCCTGAGCTGCCCGACGGACGGCAGGCCCCTTGATGTACCTGTCCTGGTTGGGCAGCATGTACTGACCAAGGCAAAGAATCTACGTGGAATGAATGACTGCAGCTTCATCTTCAAATATCACCTTTCAGGATAAGACCCTTGCTTAATGCATCACGCTTTCCCTTTGAAAGTATGCCAAGGTTTTTGTTTCAATTGCTAAGTGCTTTGAAGATGTGAATACAAGATACAATGAATACACATAGAAAGTGATAACAGTGTTTAAGCTCTGCAGACTCAGGGATCTCTCGTTTCCCATCCATAGGATGGAGGTAATGATATTGCCAACCTTAGAACTGTTGCAAAGGTTAAATGTCATCATTCATGTGAAAGCATCCCTGAGCCTAGCACCTGGTCGGTGGGGGTAATGATGATTTCTACGTCCAGCAGGCCATGTAATCTGGGCCTCCAAAGACAGTGGGCAAAATGTTGAGGTAGAAATCAAGTAATTAAAGGAAGTTATGCCTGAACTTTTTAAGTATGTATTTGTAACTTCCTTCAACGGAACTTGGGGAAAGAAAAAGCAGTGTTGACGAAAAAATTGCCTGGCAGTAATGCTGTTCTCATTTTTAATTTGCTGCTTTCGTTTTAAGTTGAGAAGAAAACGAACTAAATCTGAAATACATTCAATACAGTACATTCAGTTGAACTTACTCAATTTAGTGCATTCTATCTTCAAGTAAGCACCTTCAATTCATTAAAGTTAAAATCTCAGAAACAGGCAGGAACCTTATTAATATAGTGATATCACCTGTATTCATCATAAGGACTTGTATTTTAAGCACACTATTGTTAAAAAGTAGTATCGAATGAGTAAAGAAAAAAAAGGAAGAGCTTATAATTCTCCCCGCAAATCTTAGTAGTTGGACTTTGGGTACTAGCTACGTTCTTGAACATCATGATCACCCCCTTTTGTGTTCTTTCTGCTATGCTACTTGCGGTTAAAATACAAAATAGGAAAAAGCCACAGATAATGTTTTCTTCCAACAGAAACCATTGCTGTGGATATGGACCCCTTTCTTCACTGTGTGATCCCAAACTTCATCCAAAGCCAAAACTTCTTAGAAGAGCTTCAGAAGGAACTTTTGAACTTGGACTTCCATGAAAAATATAATGATTTATATAAGTTCCAGCAGGTATGTATGCTCTTTCCACATTAGCTCTTCCACTTCAGAATTCATTATCTATTAACCTCGTTCAATTCCTTTAGACTTGAGATTTCCGATTGGGTTGCCTTGGAGAGTCCTTACCTTTACATTGTTAAAAGCACTCATTTCATCTAACAGAAACTGAATGTTAACTATATATTAGGTATTATAACTAATTTAACAGTTCTTGCCCTGTAAAACTTGAAAATCTCAAGTGATAGTGATGATGACAGTTAAGAAATGCAATGAATCGATTAAGTACATTATAAAAGAAAGGGTTAAGTACATTTTAGAAGTAATATAGTGGTGCAGTAAAGAAAATTGTACATTGGAAGACAATAACTAAATAGATTTAAAAAAAAAAAAAAAAACTATTTAAAATTCTGAGTTGATGTCCTTAAGTGACTTCATATAGTGCATTATGTCCTGCAGAGAGTGGGATCCATTATTTTGTGTGTGTGTGGGCAATTTAATTTAAAAGACCACCTCAAAATCAAGACTGATTTTCCTACTCTTAGAAGACAGGTCCAATCTTAGTATAGAAATACAGGTCATCGGTTTCCCTAGTTTGAGGAGTGTCTTTCAGTACATAGTATATAGAAATCAAGGACATCGATCCTTAAAATCACTAAAAATTAAATAAAAATAAAAAGGATAAATTATTTTGTTTTCTTTGCATTTCCCCATTTATTTCTCTTTACTTAGGATAACAGAGAAAATAACAGATTTTTCCCTCTTGTGCTTTTTCTTTTACTCTCAATCTGATTGTCAGGTGAGCAGGTTCTGTCCCTGAATCTTTGGGCCTTGTACATGTGATTTAATTAACCACATTAAATACCCGAATCATTTCACTCTTAATACTTAAGAAAATCTAATGAAAATTAAGCTTTCTCCATAGAAAAGTTGCCTAGATCAAGTTCAAGCCATAATTGGTTGCCTTTATAACTGTACCAACTGTGGTAACACTGGGGCTCTGTCGATTTAGAGTGCTGTGCTTTTGATTACTACAGTTGAAAAATTAAAGGCATCTTTACTTAATGCAGTTCAGTGGAAGAGATACCTCTATGAAGTCAATGAGAAGTAAAGTAATAAAAAGGACACTGGGTGATGAGAAATAAAAGAAAGTCATTTCTTTCGATCCCCATGGTGTTTGGTGAAACTGCTCTGCTGTGAGTCATTTTCACTGTGTTCACTTTAGGACTTCTTCATCCTACAACAGTAAATGTAAAACCTGCATTTAGTCTCCTGTCGCTTCAGACGTCTCCTGTGTCCCTTTTTCTTTGTGTTAGGAATTGACTTGATAATTGGGTCTGATATCTTCCAACCCCATAACCAAGTTCGTCATTAGAATTTGCCGAATATTTGCTATTTGTTAAAGCAAACACTGTTGAGTGCATGTTTCGTGCCATGCTAAGCACTTTATATTGTTAAGTATTAAATCTTAATGACAATTCCATGAAAAAGGTATGTTACTATTACTGTTTTACAGGTGAGGAAACTACATCTGTTTTTCTATCTCTTCTAGGTCATTTCCTTCAGTATTCAAAAACTAAAGTGTTCTTTTATGTTAAGGAAAAGAAATGCTCTTGACCTGACTTTTTCCTTGATCTACACCACCATTCCTCTGGGACAGTAGCCTTTTATAAGTTGTCTATACTTTCTCAAATTCCTCTCTCCATTACGCTTGTCAGGGTCAATCACTTTTTACTAACTTGCACATTGGTAAATCCGGTCATCGGTTTCAGACCTGGTTTTGATCTCTCCATAGTACTTACCCTACTCTGTTGCTTTTTCCTCCTGGAGACATTTTTTCCCCACTTTACCTTCAGGATAACACACTGTCTTGTTTTCCTTTCATCATCCCTGGCTAGTCCTTCTTAGTTTCCTTTAGTATCTTTTCCTCTAGTTCCTGGCTTCATAATGATAAAGTACACTAGGGCTTAGCCCTTGGACCACTTCTGAACATATTTCCAGGGAATCTCATGACTTTGCTTCTATGGTTGCATATTATTAAATGTCTCACATTTGAGTCCAGAACTAAACTCCTGAGCTCCTAAATGTTTGCTATCTTGGTTAGTGGGAGCTCAGTCTTTCCAGTGGTTCAGGCAAGAAACCTTGAGGTCATCCTTGATTTTTCTTTCATACCTCATATCCAGTCCATCAGAAAATTCTACTGACTCCACCTTCAAGTAATTATATTCAGAAAAACCAACTTCTTTCCACTTCTACTGCCAGCAGTAAACCCCTGTTCCAATCTATCTTTGTCTCTCACCAGGATTATTCTATTCATGTATTAATCATTCTTCCTGATTCTACCTTTACACAATCATAGCCATTGTATTCTTTTAAAAAGCAAATGAACCTAAGAGAATTGAAAATATGTTCACATAAAAACCTGTACATAAATTTCATAGCAGTGGTGCACCCTGGTGGAGTAACAATTGGCTCCACTGCCTCCCACTAAGCACAGTCCACATGCATCCCAAGGACCTGAGTTTGTGTCCCACAGATGGGGGAAAACCAAGACAAACAACTAAATTAAATAGCTAAATAAAAGTGTTGCTTCCTCCTCTCTTCCTGTCTGCTTCCCTACTCACCTTCATTTCTGCCTATACTTTTCCTTTTAAAAAAGTTTCATAGCATTATTTATAAACAAAAAAGTGGAAACAACCCAAATGTCCATCCTGATAATAAACTAAATGGAGTGTCTATGCGATGGAATATTATTCAGTCACAAAAAAGGAAGGAAGTACTAATATTGCTGTAACGTGACTGAACCTTGAAAACATGTTAATTTTAAAAAGTTAGATGGCTCACCCTGGTGGAGCAGCAGTTAAGTCAGTTGCCTCCAAAGGAGCAAACCAAATACCCCTGGGTTCACGTCCTAGGCCCAGGGGAGGAGCAACCAATGTGAACAACTAAATAAAAATAAAGTTGATTCTTCCTTTGCCTGCCTGCCTGCCTACCTGTACCTTTCTTAAAAAAAAAAAAGAAAGTGAGACTCAGGGTACGCCCTGGGAGCCTAGAGGTGTAGTACACCTGGGAGCAAACTGCATACATCCCAAGGTCCAGGGTTCAAGACCTGGGATGGGAGAAACAACCAATGTGAAGAACTAAATAAAAATAGTGTTTCTTCCTCTCTCTGCCTTGCCTGTCTACTCACTTTCATTCTTGACCACACCTTTCCTTTGAAAAAAAAAAAGATGCAAAAGACCACATATTGTATGATTCTGTTTGTATACAAAGTCCAGCAAATACATATTTTCAGACAGAATGTAGATTAGTGATTGTTAGGAGCTAAAGGGAGGGAGAATGAGGAGTGACTGCCTGATGGGTCCACGTTTTCTTTTTGGGGTAATGAAAATGTTCTGGAATTCGGTAGGGTGCTACTTGCCCAACATTCTGAGTGTGCCAACATCCACTGAACTGCAGGCTTTCAAATGGTTAAAATAGTAAATATTATGTTGTGTGAATTTTCTCTCAATTGTTTAAAATGTAAATGAGATCAAGTTACTGCTTTGCTCAGAAACTCTTATGGTTCCTCAATTCCTTGAGTGAAAACCAAAGTACTTGCCTTGGAATGGCTTTAAGGCCCCTGCTGCTCTCCCTTTCACTCTCTTTGCTCTAGTCATAAGGCATCTTGCAGTTTCTTAAATGGGCCAGGCATGCTTCACACTCAGGATTTTAAGTCCTCTTTGCCTGGCTATTCCCTTGGCATACTCCCAACCTCCTTCTTACATTTATCATTTTTTATACCAGTGATTGACTTTTATGTTTATTGTCAATCTCCCTCAACAAGAATCTGAGCTCCTCTATAATAACTACCTAAGTATTTGTTGAATGAATACAGCACAGAGAGGCTAAGTAATTGCCTGGGCCACTGAGTGCCAAGTGGAGGGGCCATGCGTCCAACTCAGGTGGTTTGGCTGTAGAGTCCAGGCTCCTGACCACATGCTGTTCTGCCAGAGTACTTACTAACCTGCTTTCCTCGGTGTGTCTAATATGAAGGAAATCGTTGTGTTTTTCTTTTCTTTTTTCATGATCAAGTCTGATGATTTGAAGAAGAGAAGAGAGCCTCACATCTGTGCTTTAAGGTAAACATATAATCATATTTGTGGTGTGCTTAGTAAGTGCCAGGCAGAGTTGTGATTGCTTTAAATATTATGTCATTTAATCCTTGTTGACATTTATTATCCCATTTTTGTAGAGGAGGAAATTAAATAACTTCAAGTCTGCCTAGATAAAAATCGAGAACAAAGATACAAACCCAAGGCCTCTCTGATTCCCAGTGCCAAGTTCTCAGTGATAAAATGTTCAACCTTGTGTGTGAACAGGGAAACAAATTAACACTGGAGGTATCATTTTCATGTATTAGTTTGGGAAATATTAAAAATAAAACCCCATTGTTGACAAAGTGTAAATATTCTTATACACAACTGAAGAAGATGGTTTTGAAAGATGCTTCAGAGCTCTTAAAAGTATGCATGTTTTTATAGAATAATTCAACTTGTAAGAATTTGTCCTGAGAAAATAACTAGAAATTATTAGAAAGGCTGAAAGACTCCATACAAGAATGTTGTATTGTTTATAGTAGTAAAAAATTATATACAAAGTAAATGGATCCCCATCAAGATTTATATAGATGTTATAAAACAAAATAGAAACGTACAACTATTGAATATGCTGTATATTCATTTTAATACATGAGTATGGTTAAAGTTATACCCTATTTCATTAATTCTAAAATACTTGGATTTGTTTCCTTAATATCTTAATAGCTCTGTTTCATGCAATTACTGTTGTGTCCTAATTTAATTGGCAACATTTGTTGTAAGAGAGACATGAAGTAATAATACTTAATATAGTTAAAAGTATATTAGGTTGAATGAAATACACTCATCAAGAGAAAAACAGCATAAAGTATAATCTCACTTTTAAAAAAGACACATATGTGGATATTTTTGTATCCAAATCAAAAGACTTGGAAGAATGGAATTTTTGAGTTTGGTTAGTGGATTGCAGAATTTTTTAAGTTTGTTTTTACTTCTATAGAATTTTTTCCCCTAGTTTTGCTACAATAAGCACATGTTAGCTTGTAATAGTATTTATTTTTCATCTATACCAAACAAGTTCTTTATTTCTCATTCTTTTTCCTCTGCAACATTTCCATATATGATACCAGCCTGCACAGGTTGAAATTTCTTGTAAATCCTGAAGTGTTGCCCCTATGTTAACTGTAACTTGACATATTCTGTATCTCCCCTAAAGAGTTTGTGCCTCATGGCGTTTTCTCATTAGTTCGCAGTATCTCTCTGGTAAGCATTTCCTCTGAGACTGAGTTACCTCCTACACCCAGAGGGTAGCAGCCAGATGGTGGCATCAGAGCTGGAATTCCTTGATCTGTACAGAAAAGTGATATTTTAATTTCCCAGTTGAATTCTGTAATTTAATCTCATGAATACAATTAACATGAGAAACATAACAAAAAATTAGCCTGTCTTTGTGAGACCTTTTTTTTTTTTTTTGAGAGGAAGGAAGAGGAGGAAGCAGGATTCTTAAGGAAGGAAGGAAGACAGGAGGGTGCGAGGTGGGGAAGCTCTTTTATTTATTTATTATGGTCGTTTCCCTATTCCTCAGATCACTAACCAAGTACTTGGACTATACATGGTCCCCACCCCAGCTGCTGGCTTAATCCTAGACCAACAGGGCATGTCAAGAAGAGCTTTTTATAGAATAAATTTGTAGAAGCTGATAATATCAGTAAATGAAGGATTTAAGCTTTGCTATTAGTTGCTTAAAGCATTAAGACTTTGCAGAAATGCTTCCCACCCACGTATGAAGCTTGAGTCAGCAGTTTGCTATGCCTGCCAATTCTATATAATCTGCAATTCTGCCTTTTGGGTTATGTGGCACTTTAGGTTGGACTAATTGAATGCAGTAGTTTATGGAAGTGTTTGGTTTGGGTAGTATATAGTATAAAAAGAATAAAATCTTAGGGGATCAATCTGGAGACTTGCTATTTAGTTATGAATAGCACCGTTGCATTTTATGGGAATTTCAGTTACATACAATTGAACTAGATAATTAAAAAACATTAGTTTTCTTTATGTGCAAAATTTGAAGTAATGTAAATCCTTTAAAAATGTTTGTAGCTCATCAAGGCTAACATAATTTCAAAGTTGATCGAGTGAGTTATAAATTGTGTTAAAGAGATTTCTCTACAGAGATCCATTTTAGCTGGTAAATGAAAATGTTCCTCACCTTTTATTTATATCAGAACTTCAGTAGAGGATTGTACTGATTATTTCCATTAGCATAATATTCATTATTATTGTAATGTAAGGTTATTAATCTACAACAATGTCACCCAAGTGTTCCTTAAATGGGAACAATGGGGCCTGCACCTTTGTGCTGAGATGGCTCGGATTAGGACCTTGTCATGCCCAAGGCATTCCCAGGGCAGGGGAAACAACAAAATAAATAAAAACTCTTCTCCCTCTCCCTTCCTTTCTTCCTTCATCTCTCTTCTTTTTTTTAAGATAAAGTAGTATTGGTATTAGTGCTGAAAACACCTCAAATCAGTAACTTTGGAATGTGACGTTGCCGTGATGAATTGTTAAAACAAAAGCCAAACCCTTGCCTTGATATGAAATACTCTAAATTAGGAAGAAGAAAAGAAAACAGTAGAGCAGAAATATATTATAATTGACAGATTTATACATACTTCTTTGGGGTTTTAGTCCTAAACTATACAAGTTTAAACTGGAGAACATTCTAAAAATCATTCTCTTGAGTAAAATGCCACCTCTAGGAAAATGTAGTTGTAGCATATATCCAAATGGAGTGCACACTAGGCATAACAAGTTATCTTTTATATAAATTTCTAGGAAAATTCTCTTTGAAGATTTTCGGGCCTGGCTTTCTGACATTTCCAGCATTGACTTAGAACCAATCATTGACATGTCCTGTGCTAAATATGAATTCTCGGGTAAGAAAAATAAATCCCTTATATTTATCAGGTAGATATTAAGTAAAGTGATGGGAAGTTGATGTTTGTATACCAAAATCTAGTAGATTACGTGTCCATTTCCCTACATAGCACTAGGATCTTCTTATTAAGGAAAATCTGACCGAGCTAGCGCGTATGTAGAAATGCCCATCTTATTGGAAGGTATAAGGCTGTGATTCTCTTTGGGAATATGATGAAGGTTATTGACCATATTTATAGGAACTATCAGAAAATTCACAGGTGACATTGTAAACTCTACTCTTAAACTTCTAGGAACCAAATACTTCCCTCAGTAATGTTTTTCCTTCTCTCTTTTATTTTGAAGGTAAAAGTGAATGTATTCTTAAGGAAAAACAAAACAGAAGTACGTTCTGTAAACCTTGATAGTCTTCTTCACATTCTCCTGCCCCCTCCCTTTCTCTTGAGAGGGTGTCCCCACTGGGGATGCATCCTTTCAGTTCCCTTTTCTGAGCATATACATGTGTTTTTGAAAATATATTTTTTTACCTAAAGGAAAGCATTTTGTTTTGTTTGACTAAATAAAATTTGATTTAGATTTACTCTCATACATTATCCTGGAGAAGTATAAATTGATTAACTTTTAAGGATAACTTGCTTATAGACATAATGAACTGTTTTATATACCCTTCTTTTTAACTTTATTTTTTTCTTTCGAAGTAATTTCAAACAGAGGGAAAAGTAGTAAGCATAGTGCAAATAATTTTCTTCCTATTTTGCATGAGAATTAGTTGCTTTATGATGTTCCATGATCTTTAAATACTTCAGGAACTCCTATAACAAGACATATACATGATAATAGTAAATCATCAAAATCAGAAAATTAGCATTGATACCTTGTTCCCTCTAACCACAGACTCTATTCGAGTTTCATTTAGTCCTACAGCAAAAGCATCCAGTCCAAGGTCACAGCTGCATTTGGTTGTCATGTCTCTTTCAATATTTCAAGTCCCCTGCAGTCTACAACAGTGCCTCTCAGTCTGTCTTCACTTGACCTTCATGAACGTAATGCTTCTGAAGATTTACAGATTATTTCATAAAACTTCTCCCTCTCCATTTTTTTTTATCAGTGTGGATTTATGGATTACTATTTTTGTAGTGAACTGTTATCAGTTACTGTCATTATATTCATGTTCCTATTGTCCCTGACTTGATCATGGGGAGCCCCCTTTAAACAGACTTCTGTGTCTTTTCAATATGTCCCCTTCATTCTTAATATATCCTACTTTCTGGAAAAACAGTATTTTCCAGACTTACATTTCCCATGCTCTGGAGCTGAAGTTGGCCAGTCTTCTTAGGAATGCTGGTACCTTCTAGCAAAGAAATCAAGATCTGGTCTAGATATTTTTGCTGCTAGGGTGTCAAATGTGCATGTATGTATGTATATGTATATGTGTGCATGTATACACACATATATAAATATAGACATAAATATACATATGCACACATTAAATACATATATATGAAATTCAATTCACATTGATTCCTCTGTGCCATGGGGTTCATTCGAGATTCCCCTTCTCCATATTTGTAGTTCCCTTCTTCAGAAGTGAGAACCTTGGTTTCCATAATCTTTAATGTATTTATTTATCAAAATAATCCCTCCATGTGTAAAAGATCTCAGTTCACCATAGCATTCCCTCTCCCGCAACCTGCACGGATGCCTACTTGTTCAGTCCTGCCTGATGGCTTTCAGGCGTTTCACTCAAGAAATTAATGAGAACAAGTACAAGAAAGTCTGTGTGTTATGATGGTCATTGAAACATCCTTTATCATACATAAGAGATGGAAAACATTTTAATTAGCGAATAGAACATTGATTAATGGGGGAGGAAGCTAATTCAAAGCCCATATAGTGGGTATCCCTGGTGGCCTGGGAGCAAGCCCACATACATTCCAAGGCCGGGGGAACAACCAGTGTGAAAAGCTAGATAAAAATAAGTAAAGTGCTTCCTTCTCCTCTCTCTTCATACCTGTTTACCTATTTGCCTTCATTCCTACCTAAACATTAAAAAAAAGAAAAAAAGCCCATAGAGTAAAATAGCTATGCAGCCACTAAATGCGATGACCCATGTGTGTATTAATAGGGAAAGACACTTGTCATGTAATGGAAGAGACAAAATAGCAGGCCGCAGAACAACCACTGGAGATACCATATTTTTGAAAAGGAGATTCAATGAATAATGAATATATATACACATATATATGCAAATATATAGATAGCTAGATATGCAAAAATATTATTAACCATTATCTCTGTGCTCTTCAGTGTTTTTTAGAGTTTCTTTAACTTAGTTTTGTTTCTATAATTATAAAAAAATGACAACTATGATCATTTTAAAACTGGAGGGGCACATTACAGGTGAACAGCAGGGGCAGGGGCAGCTGTCGGCTGCTCGCTGTCTATACAGGGACATCAAGTGTGCCTTAAACTATTGCAGATGCCCTACTCTGCCATGATGATGAGCTGGAAGGACGTCGCATCGCCTTCATTCTTTATCTGGTTCCTCCCTGGGACAGAAGCTTGGGGGGTACTTTGGACTTGTACAACGTCGATGGTAAGAAAAACGCATGCCTTACACCCCAGCTGTCACTTTTGAATTCTACACAGTGTCCTTCTCAAAGGACAGGGAAGCCTTTCCTTACCGTGACTGCCTCAGGAGCAGTGCGTGCCTCCACTAATGACCACCTCTGCTAAGCTGTGCTTGAAATAATTGTTACTGTCAGATGCAGCAGGATCGACTTAAGATGAAGAGTAGTCAGCCCCTGCTTCTGAAGGCTGACATGGCAGGATAGAGAGCATGTAAAGCTCCCTGCGGCTAGGAATCTACCAGAGCCGGTCCAGTGGGCAGGAAGTCCAGGGTGGTTTTTACCTATAATAACTGACACTGGAGGTTGACTTCAGAAAACTTTCAGACCTTATTCCAGCTTTCATCAATAATAGATCAATGATGTGGTAAAAACAGATGTCATCCAGCAATACAGCAAATGTGAGTGAAAGAGACAGAGGGAGCACTCTGTTGGCCTCTGAAGGGTACGTCTAAATAGCCTTAGAAATGCAAGAATTGTCTGGTGAAACAGAGCAGCTGAGAAGTGGTTGATGATACTGAAACCACACTTATGGTTGTGTTCTCTCCTGGTGCAGAGCACTTTCAGCCGAAGCAGATTGTCAAGTCTCTTATCCCGTCATGGAACACACTGGTTTTCTTTGAAGTGTCTCCCGTCTCCTTTCACCAGGTAAAGATTGTAAGCCATCAGCATCTAGATTACTAAGGCTCATGCTTTTTAGTTACATGACCATGTGTGATGGCTTCCAGTTACACTTATCTGGCCAGGTCCTTGTTGTAGCTCGCCTGAAGGCTTCTAAAACTGGTATGTCGTGACCGATAATCTTCCTCCTTATTCTTTGTGTTGATGTCTGCTGTCTTGTCCTTTCAGGTGTCTGAAGTCTTGTCTGAAGAAAAATCTCGTTTGTCTATAAGTGGCTGGTTTCATGGTCCTTCTCTGACTCGGCCTCCCAGCTACTTTGAACCTCTCGTACCTCGGAGCCCTCATATCCCGCAGGATGTATGGATAAGTTCCTACTGCAGGGATTCTTATCTTAGAAACCCAGTATATCACTTGTTTTTCTGGTTTTAAAAGTGCCTACTCCTGACAATGCAACTACATTTTGAGCTTGCCCTTCTACTTTTCTTAGACTTTTGATAGTGTTTCCCAAGCAGAGTTTTCCAGCACTTTGTTTAACAAGGAGAAAATAATAAAGCAAGGATTTGCATATATTTTATGAGAGGAAAGTGATATAAGAACAAAAGCAATAGGAATTATTAACTCACCTTTTGCATCTACTGCTTCTTTGTAAGCATGAAATTTTGTATGATTGGATCAACCCTACTTACTTGGACATGGATTACCAAGTTCAAATTCAAGAAGAATTTGAAGAAAGCTCTGAAATTCTACTAAAGGAGTTCCTAAAGGTAGGCCAGCATATCCTGTTCTGCGTGTCTGATTCAGCATGCAGTCTTGCTTCTTCGTTGGGTGGGTAGGATAGACACCACTAAGAATTTTTATCGCTTTTGTTTTGTTCTTGGTTAGGATGTCCTTCTCTTCCAATAAAATATGGAAATGATAATAGCTAATGTTAATATCTGTTGTGTGCTTGATGGGTTAAGAATCCCTTGGCTATTCCCCAGTTCTCCAGAATCTTAATCCTCTCGCTCTCTCTCTAAGAGATGAATTCATCATTTGATGAATATAGCTGTTTACTCTTACTTTTAATAATTATTTATTGATTGATTAATGCCCGCTAACATGTTGGACAATAATGAAAATGTTTCTTCAGGTCCTGACTGTGTGGTTTTACTAACCTGAGCATATTACTTTTTCTTTTGCTTTTTCTTTTTTTTTTTAAGAGAGAAATAAAAGGAGAGGAGGAGGAAGCATTTTAAGGAATCGGGAGGGAGAAAGGGAGAAAGCAGAGAAGGGGAAGAGAAAACACTTTTACTTTATTTTGGTTCCTCTAGGTCCTTGGGTTTTACATGGTTCACACCCTAGCCACCACCACCCCACCCCTCTCCACCCTTCACCCCCAGCTGCCCAGGCTGCTTAGTACCTGAGCTACCAGTCACGCCCCTAAGCAGATCGTTAAATCTTTGAGCTTTTATTTCATCATCAATTAAACTGGGATAGTACCTGCCTTGCCCATTGTTGTGAAGGCCAGAAGAGGTCATGTTGGCTTCATAGTTGACCCAGGGTCCCATAAAGTCAGTCTCAACAGCTTTTCCTCCATGGAAAAAGGTTGAGTGATGCTAACATAGTTATCTCGGAATTTTATAGCTGACATTAATGTATTAAATAATTTAAAAAGTATTAAAGTAAGTTAATGTTTAACCCTGTTTAAATCAGCTTGCTTAAATAGTGCTTTAGAATCCTCTTTCATATTTATAGCTGATTGGACTAGTGTTTGTACTCAGAACACACCTTGGGAAACTACATTAAGCAAGTAAATATAAAGCCTCTTGTAGGACATCCCTTGTACTGTACTTGACTTTTTAAATTTAGAAGACTGATTAAATAAAGGCAATCACCTCAAGCCTAGAGAGTCTACACTGTTATACAGAGATGTGCATTGTCATGACACTGTGTTTAGTTTTTCCCTCTGTGAATTAATTACTTGTATTTAAGAGGTTTAACAATTTGACATCAGATACACATCTGCCTAAGGAAATGGCCCAAATTTATGATCAGGCTTCTTTGGCTAAAGCATGCTGACTCTCTAGTCTTGCCCTGGCTTCACCACATCAGGACTGGTGGAGGGGGTTTTTATGTGAAAGGATGACGGTCAGCTGACCCTTTTAGGAATCAGCCAGAATGATTTTGCAAAGCTGCTATGCCTACAAGACCAGTGTGGGACCATGGCTTTATTTGCTCATTTTGCAGCCAGAGAAATTTGCAACAGTCTGTGAAGCTTTGGAGAAAGGAGATGTGAAATGGAGCAGCCGAGGTCCCCCTAACAAAAGGTAGAGCATTTGTTTGTTCTATCATTTTCATCCAGGACATTCGCTTTTGCATTCAGCTTCTACCACTTTGTCTGCAGCACTCATTTCCACTTCTAGGACATTTTTCCTCAATGGCACCCTCCCCAGGGATGTCCAGTAGCAGACCCTAACAGGGTCTCACTGTTACAGCAACTCGTGCTTCAGAAAACCATGCCAAGGTTTGGGGAGAGGGATCTAAACGTAAAGATGAACTTTTATTCCATAAGTAGGTTAACATCCATGGCTTTGAACAAATTGGCATCGATGGTTTTCAGGTTCTATGAGAAAGCTGAGGAGAGCAGGCTTCCTGACATACTGAAGGGCTGCATGGACTTATTCCGCTCCGAGGCCCTGTTCTTGCTCCTCTCCAACTTCACAGGCCTGAAGCTCCACTTCTTGGCCCCTTCAGAAGAAGATGAGTTGGGGGACAAAAAAGAGGGAGAAGCAGCCACTGCTGCTGTCAGCACTGAAGAAGGGACTGGCTGCGGCTCCTCTGAGCCAGAGGCTAATAGCAGTGACAGGCCACAGAGGACTGAGCAGGAGGACCCAGAGCCAGAGGAAGGTGAAGCAAAGAAAGGTAAGCTGCTGTTAGGATTTGTTCTTAGTTACCCACCATTAAGCATTCACCATTCAGTCATTTATTCATTCAACAAGTAGTTCAATAAAAGAAAAACAATGAAAAATAAATAACAAAAAGAGCAAGTAGTTCTTCTCCATGTTAGAACCAGTTTCAGGAATCTCAGTGACTTCCATTTTCTAGGATAGACCATGTGTTAGGCCACAAATTAAGTATCAGTCAATTTAAGAGCATAGAGTTATCCTCTCTGTTAAAGAAGAAACAGTTCTTAAGCCATGAAAAGTCATGGAGAAACATTAGATGCCTGTGATTACATGAAAGAAATTGATCTGAAAAGGCTAGGATTCCAACTCTGGTATTCTGAGAAAAGGAAACTAAGGAAATAATCAGTGGGTACCCCCTGGTGGAGCTAGTGGTTAGGTCAGTTGCCTCCTAAGGAGCAAGCCACATATACCTGGGTTCGAGTCCCGAAACAACCAATGTAAATGGCTAAATAAAAAATAAAATAAAGATGCTTCTTCCTGCTCTCTCCTGCCTGCCTGCCTGCCTACTCGACTTCATTCCTACATGAATCTTTCCTTTTAAAAAAAGAAAAAGGATTAGTGGTTGACAAGATGAGGGGGAGGGAAAGGATGAATAGGTAGAGTACAGTGGGTTTTATGGCGTGAAACTACTAAGCTATTGTAGCAAAGGGACACATATGACATTGTGCATATGTCAAAACCAATTGAATGTACACCACAAAACATGGACACTAATGTTAACTCTGGATTTCAGCTAATAGTACTGTGTCATCAATATTGGGTCATCCAGTAAAGATAAACTAAGGCAAGATGTTAATAATAGAATAAGTAGGGGGAGAATATATATACACCTACTTTCAACCTAAAATTGCTCTAGAAACAAAGTCTGGAAATAATAGTCATACTGACATTTTTTAGTTTTTATTTTTGGCAGCTAAATATCTACTCTATCTGAAATTTATTGCAAAGAGACAATAAGAAATTAAACTCCCCCCTCTCCATCCTAATAGTTAGACCTGGTAATTTCCAGCAGTCATGTGTAAGACTGGTTTGGTGGGACAGTAGGCCTGGCGGGGCACTTAAATCACTACATCATTCCTAGTGCCGTCCTCTTGCAGTATCTCAGTGGCGTCAAGTTTATTTACTTTCATTCTGAAAGGGAAGGTGCAGGCAGGAGTGAAGGCCAGCAGGCAGGCAGAAAGAGAGGAGGAGGAAAGCACTTTATTTTGTTTAGTTGTTCACACTGATTGTTTCCCCAGGACCTGGGACTCGAACCCAGGGAATATGTAGTCTTTACTCCTTTGGAGGCGACTGACCCAACCACTGCTCTACGAGGGCATGCCATCAAGGTCATTTAATGTTTTTCTGACCTTCTGTTCTTTTATCCTTAGAATCAAGCGTTCCTACATGCCACGGGGAACTGAGGCGTTGGAAGACTGGTCACTACACTTTAATCCATGACAACAGCAAGACTGAATTTGCCCTGGACTTACTTCTCTACTGTGGCTGTGAAGGTAAGAGTGAGGAAGGAAAGCCATGAATTGTTTCCTAAGAAGGACAGTGTCTCCTAAGTGACCAGTCTTCACTGAGCCAGTTCAGAAGGAATTGCCTTAACAGGATCTCAGGTCACAAGAATTCAGTGTTACAAGGGATCATAAGGCTTATGAATTTTAGTCTCCGGACTCAAGGGATTTCTGTCTGTGACCTAGGGAATGGAAGATCGCCCAAACTATCATTTCCCTCCGGGAACCATCTCCCTCCCTCTGAGACCTACAGCTTGTATGTAATTGTCCTGCCAGGTCTATTTTACAGTTAACTGCTACTTTTTAGTTCTGAATCAGTGTTGATTGCGTGGTGAATTCGGGCTCACAGGTACAACTGATTTCCCTCATCCCCCACCCCCCAGTTTCAGCCAGCATGTGATCAATGATCTGAGCAGTGAAAGCTTTCTGAATGCTGTTTGCTTTCCCTTTGTTAGGCTGGGAGCAAGAGTATGGCGGCTTTACTTCCTATATTGCCAAAGGTGAAGATGAAGAGGTAAGTTGCTTCTGACAGTAAATGATCCTTTTTTATTCTTCAGAGGCCCAATGTTTATGCTCTTTTGGCTGGTTAAATCCATGTTGGTCTGCCTGGCAATTGTTCTCATTTCTAGCAGAAAATACTCAAGGTGCCCCCTGGTGCTCAGGTGGTAAGATACAGACCATGTGAGGCCTACAGACCCGAGGTTCACACCCTAGGGCTAGCAGTAAAAAAATAGCCAGCGTGGGAGAAAAATCTTAAAAGATCATCATTAAGTGTTTATTCTACCCTACTGGGAATTTCAGATAAATTAAGAGCTATATGGGCATTCCCATGAATCTTTCCATGTCATTAAAAAATGCATTAGGCAAAAACCTTTCTGGGTACATTTTAGAATCGGACTTGACAGCCAGAGCAGAAGCTCCTCTTAGTAAAGGATGTATTAAAGGACCCCCTATCCCCAGTCTAAGAACTTGACAAGGAAACCAAGCTGTTTAAATCACTGAGTAAGAGCTGAGAATAAGCTTTTGCTCTGATATGTCATTGTATTTGCCTGTTTCAGCTGCTAACGGTGAATCCAGAAAACAATTCTTTGGCACTGGTCTACAGAGATAGAGAGACTGTGAAATTTGTTAAGCATATTAACCACCGAAGCCTAGAACAAAGGAAAACCTTCCCAAATAGAAAGGGTTTCTGGGACTTCTCATTCGTCTATTATGAATGACAGGGCTGGTGGAGCTGAAGAGCAAGAGGCCCTTCCTCACAGCTGGCAAGTCTGGAAGAGGTAGGCATGATGGGAAGCAGAGCTGCAAAGTGACCTGTCTGACAGGTTCTTAAACTGTGTGACCCTTTAATATAAGGACTCCTAATGATTAACTGTAATCTAGACCTTGAGCTTAGAGCTAGAGGTACTTTTAATCTTTTGATTAAATAAAAAAAAATGTTTTTTTACTCTAATATTCAGTTCTTCATTTCCATATTGACTTCTTCAGTGATTTTTTTTTTCTTCAGTTTTTTTATTGTGGTAAACTCTACACAGTATGAAACTTGCCATTTTAACCATTTTCAAGTGTACTGTTCAGTGGTAGTCACATCGTCATACAACCTTCAGCACGATCCATCTCCAGAACTCTTCCGTCTTCCCCAATTGAAACTGTCCCCATTTACTCCCCACCTCCCCCACCCCGCAGCCTCTGACAATCACCTTCTCCTTTCATGGCATCATGAAGTATTTGTCTCCTTGTGTCTGGCTATTTCACTTAGCATAAAGTCAGAGTTCATCCATGCTCTCAGTGATTTTTTTATTTCTAGCCCTCCTAAATGATTCTGCCCTTCCTAATCACACTGGTTTAGCAAATTAGATAATCCTAACATCTGTTCAGGCTGGGCCCTTTACGCCTCCTCCCACTGCCTGTGCCTGTGTTCCACTGTAGCTCTCAAGGGCAGTGTAGAGGTAGAATGCGGTGTAATACTGCTTTCTTCAGGAAGGCGCAGCTTAAAACCAATGGCCCCAACAGACTTCTGGCTGATAAAGACAGGCCATAAGGAGCTGGTTTTGCATGCCCCATGCTTTCTGTCCTAGAAGTTGACTTCTCTAGAACTAAATGAGTGAGCCTCACCTGTGGCTTTCATTTTCCTGAAGACTGGGTCAATTAGGTGCCTTTATTTTCTTTAATAAGAGACCAAATGCTACAAAACCAGGTCAGAATGCCAAGAGGCATTTTGTTATGCCTTTTTTCCAAGAACTGTTCTGTGGGTTATATAATAACTGCTACCTATTATGGGGAGGGGGGAATGCATCTCTGTATGAAAGATACTACTCTTAGCATGCCCTGGTGGAGTAGTAGTTGGGTCTGCTGCCTCCAGCTGAGCATATTCCACATACATCCCAAGGACCCGGTTCACATCCTGGAGCCAGAGGAACAACCAAGATGAACAACTTTATAAAATACATGCATCTTCCTCTTCTCCTGACTGCCTGCACCTTTCCTTTAAAAAAAAAAATTGATGCCATTCTGGTTCCATTTCAATACTAGCTACTATGTAACTTTTATTGTGGGCTTTACTAATTAATAGGAAAAGCATTGGGCTTTTTATCTTCTAAAAATATGAGTACTAATTCTCTTCTAAAATTTGCATTGAATAAGTTTCACTTCCTTTTAGAGGTTGATAGTTTAAAATTTTTGACTTTGTACCCTTCAGTAGAAAATGTTTTAGCATATATGCCCATTATATGGACATGTACTTATAATATTTCAGTGTTGTTATAAAACAGACTGATTTTTAAATTATGAAGTAAAAATACCTTGAACTAGTTTTAACATTGTCTTCCTACATCCACATAGTAGGACCATTTTATACAAAGTCTATTTTAGAGATCTTAATACTTTCATGCTCTCCATGGGATTACCAGTACTTTGTTACTAATGGTTTTAATTTCAGAGTTTCGAATGTGTTTTCATGAGTGGAAGAACGGTGAGGTTCTAGTTCATACCCTGCCGGTGGCATAACCTGGGGGGAAGCCCAGGGAAGGGTGCTGGTCAGGTGGAACCGTCACATGTGCCAAGTGTGGAGAGTAGGTTTGAGACTCACAGTTCCAGGTAACATCCAAGAGGCTACCCAACTTCTCTAATTCTGTAGCACTGAATCTACATTTCAGCAGTCTACACAAGTGTTAAAGTGTGCTTATTATTTTCTCCTTAATTTCTTTTTGTAACTACGAAAGGGGCGTTAGTGTCTCAGGGGAAAGAATCCCTGGGAGCCAGACTGATGTTGCTGTCAGTTACATCATCTAGACTATGAAGGATGGTGTAACTTGCAGGTATTTTCTGCACTAAAAATACACAGTGATTGAGAAGCTGCTTTTTCTTAGTACTTCATTCTTGACTTTTAGGGTCCAAAGCCAATGCCAACAACTGGTTAAGTGGCAAGAGAGCAACTAAAATATGGGCATCTTTTCAGATAAAAACTGGGATGCTTACCTATATAATATATGGCATCTTCTCTCTTAATAGTGAACCGCCAACTCCTACAATTCTTTTCTAAAAAAGAAGACTTTCTTCCAAGGAGAATAGTTTCTATTTTTTTCAGAATTAGAATTAAAACATGTAAAAATATAAAGGTCACCTGGAATCCTATCATGGCAACCACCATGGTGCTTTAGAACATATCAGCTTAACAGATACATTGAATTACATTTCCCAGGATCCCTTGCCTGTGTTTCCAGTCAAGAGTGAGCCACAGATTCTTGTCTAGGATTTGGAGGGCCCACATGCAGCAGCAGCCTGGGGAGGCCCTAGTTATTCCTACTTATCTCCTGGCTCGTCTTCTTGCTATGAACCAGCATCTGGGTCTGCAGCTGCCACACGTTCCCCATCTTCCTTCAGCTTTGCTGACGGAGGGCCAGTTTCTGCAGAACGCCCACACCATCAAGGTGACAGAGTTTAATATGTCATCATGGGCTCCAGCTCATGCCAGTGGGTTCTAGCGCACTCTAGTTCTTTTCAACGCTTACATCCTTGGAGTGCCTGACCTGGAGGCCTCATGTTCTAGCGTCAGACAGGGAAAGTGGTCTTACAGACTCATCACGTGCCGCAGACCCCAAAAGGTCAGTCTCACAACAGATCCCTTTTATATAGTAACTATGATGGAAGTAAAGAACATTGTCATAAAGTTACTTTAAGAGCTTATTGGTATTTCTATTGGGAGAAAAAAATAAAATGTTTAAGGAAGAACCCTATTAATCTAACTTCCATGTCTAATTTTAAAGAAGAAAACAAAGTCTAAAAGAGAAAGAGGCTATTAGGGTTTGAACCTGACTTTCTACCACATTGATGCTTCCAAATGTCACTGTGGACGTGATGGATTCTTTCAGAACACGGGGCGGGGAGGGTGGGAACAGGTGGGGAATGACACCTGGGCTACCTTCCCCAGAACAATACTTCAGTAAGAATTTTTTGGCTGCACTACCTCTCCTATACCAGTATATACTTCCAAGTATGAAAACAGAAAATACAAGCCCTGCTATACTCCAGCCCTCAAGAGCTGGTGGACGTACCTATAAAACAGGATTCCTTCTCTGATGCAAAACCAACACACGTAGTTTTGCAGATTACTTGGGTTTTGTCCATGTGGCATCATTTTAGGAAACGCAGATTTCTGCACCGTATGGACCTAGATGACTCAGGAGCTAGATAGATACAGACTGTGGGCAGGGGCAGATGGGAAAAAAGCAAAAGGCAACATGCCAGGCTGCAAGGGGTGTTTTACTGTGCTTTAGCTCCAAGGGGGATTGGAGGGAGCTGACTTCTGTGCATTGGCAGGTTTGTAACTACTAATTACACAATTTGAAACAAGGTGAAAAATCATTCCTATAAGGCATGTCTAGGGCTGCATAATAGCTGTACGGTTCCTAATTCTTTGATTTTGGAAGCTTATTGGCAGGTATACTGAAGACGAACAATCCCACAGAGACTGGCAGATGCTTTCCTATGCTCAAGACATTGACTCAGCACCAGGGGGAAGATAAAGCTCATTAAGATGCAGCCCCTGTTCTCAATCGAGGATTAAAATTTTTACAAACACAGAATGCAGTAAGGTCAAGGAACAGACCTGGAGATGAAAGGTTTCCTGAGAAGAGAGCATTTGAGCTGAGCCTTGATGTTTTCTGAAAAGCGGAATAGTGGGAAATAACCATACTCTTCAAAACAGGAGTACCTGAGTCTGGGGCTGGGTGGGGGTCACTTTATAAAGGGTGCTGGAAAATGAGTAAAATTTTCTTCCAGAAACCAGAACGTATCTGAGTATTCACTTAAGAAGCATCAACAAAATTCAGCAAGGAATGAGAGGGTACTCTGTATCTCCTAGGCCTCAGATATGATCAGCCTAGAAAAATACGGCAACAAAATAGGTAAGTAACTTAAATCATTTTTCTCATCCCTAAGCTGAACATGACTGACTTCTAAGAGGGAAAGAAAAGGCTGAATGTTTCATAAACATTGTCATCTGATCTGGTCTTTATCTGTTCGGGAACAGCTTCCAGTAGCAGAAAGGGCCGTGACTGCTTGGCTTTAAACCTGCACGCCAGGACTTATCAAGCTGTGGGGCGCTGAGAAAACATCCCTCTTCTGAGCTCAGAGCTATAAGAACAAGAAGATCAAATGAATGTGAACATAATCTCCTTGAACTCATAAACCAGGACTATTTAAAGATGTCTTACTGCAGGTCAGTCCCCTCAGATCTGAGAAGAAAATTGGGGGCCGAAGGACAACAGAATGATCTTTGGTGAGAATATTGTATTAGGGTCCCTAAAAGTAAAGAGTGACATACAATTTGAAACCAGCACTAATTTTAATCTCAAAAGGTATTGATTAGACTGATGAAAATAAACAACAGTGGGGCTCTGAGTTTTGCCAGTAAATCTGTGACTGGCAAGTAAGTAATCCCCATACCTGACTTTACAACAAAGAAGACCCTACTTCAGGGATTGGTGAAAATAACAGTGTATGGATGTCTTTTGAGGTTACAGGTTAAAATTGCAAAACAACATACTAGTCTTGGAAAAACTTGAACTCCATGAAGCTGACATTTCAGAAATAGAAGAGACAATCCTTAATGGTCAGAAGGAGAAAGCTAATAATTCACCACAGGGGAGAGGTCCCTTCTGCCCCCAAACTGCCTATGAATGCTATGAAAATGTGAAAACTACTGTTTTAATCTATAAACCAGTTCTGAAATGCACCCTAAGGCAAAATGTTAATTCTGAGGGAAGGAGTTACTAGTTACTAGCATCAGCGTTCTCTTCCTCACAGGCACACAGCTAAACATTTCCTGCGCTCAGGGCAGCGAGGTGCACCCATGTTAACTAATGGAATGTGAGTGGAAATGACAGTGTGCTATTTCCAGACCACAGCTTTTAAAAGGCCCTTCTTTACTGGCTTAGAGAGAAATAACTGCAAGACCCTAGGACCTTCTTAAATAGGGTTCCAAGGGAGCGAGGAAGCCCTAATGCCCTAACATCTTTACTGTATGCAACAAACGTGAAGCAGTCACACAAATCATTTTCCCGAGGCTTCTTTCTCTCCAGAGCTCCGGCTGAGAGGAGCTCAGAGGATTACCCTAGAGGATCACAGCTACCAGATTAAGAGATCCTGGGTCCCTGAATAACTATATAGAAAGCCTTACATAGATGAAAAATAAATGAGTGTGGATTTTGAAGTTCATTTGTTTCACCAGTTAACATTATTCCAACTAAAAGGTGACCCTGAGTTGCCTCTCCCTTAAACCCACCTTTCAGTGATTAAAAAAACACAAATATCTATTTAATCCACATTATACAAATGATGTATGCAATTCTAATGCAGCAAGTGATTTCAGTCAAAAAAAGTGTAACACCCTTAAATTTTAATAAAAAAGTAGATATATTTTAAAATTATAAATTCATTACAATTTCAAGGGAAAAGACATAGCTATACACTAGCTTTACATACGTACAAACACATTGGACTCTGAAGCCCTAACTTTGAAAGTATTCACCTTCCTCCATGTACACCTAGTATTACTCAGCAGTGGTCTACTGATTTCGAAATAGAAAGTGAATGCACTTTTCACATACAATGCTTTGCCTTTGTGATCAAAGCAACTCAGCCCCGACTGTAAGGGATCCTTGCCTTAGGGACGCGGCTAGCCTATTCGTGCCTCCCCTATGAAGGGGCTGTCCCCACCCGCATGATTCTGAACAGCGTGTTGATGTTGTTGCTTCGAATCGCATCCCGACAAGCAGTGATCACCTGGCTCTTTGGTTTGCCGACTGTAAGAAGAGACATGACATCAGTGCAGTCAAAAGACGGTACCCAGAGTGAGGTTATAAATCAGAGGTCACTTTTAAAACAATATGATATAGAGCATGAAAGAGTTAAATGGTGTACGAATTTATCTTACCACTCCCTAAAAAAAGGTACCTTTGTGAGACGATGTATCACAAACCAAACCAGAGTCCATCTCAAACCCAGACATCTAAAGTCAGTTATTTATAAGAAAGGGTCAAAGCTCAGATCCACCAAACAAACATTATTTCTAAGAGGAGGGCAAAGCATTGAGCCAGAACCTTTCAGATAAAAATCTCTAGCTATATATCTGCGTTTCATTTATTCTTTTTTTTTTTTTCTAAATTTTAAGTAGGATATTTATCTCATTAATTCTCAGTCTCCCTGTTTTTCTAATGGGAGTCGATAAGGCTTTCTTCTTGGTCTATGTCACAAGGTTTTTCTCTGGAGGCTGCAGCAAGATCTAAGCAAAGATGAATGTTTTCCCTGCTGAAGGCTCGAGACCACAGTCAAAACTGAAACTCAAGTGTGAAGTCAACGCTATTCCAGCCTGACATGAACTCCTGAAGCTGTCACCATCTTCACTGTCACCCAGCAACTGCAGGCAGGTCACAGAGCTACGAGGAGACTTACCACGCAGGCGCCCTGCTCTTTGAATGGCTTGGTTTACTGCTTTGAGGTTTCCCACCAGCTCTGTGTGATTGTTACAGCGAATTTTATATCCATTGAGCAAGTCTTTATTCAGGTCATAGAGTTCCATGTAGCGATTCTTCATGGTTTTCCTGTATAAATCATTAGAAATTTATTATATGACAGGTTTAATGGAAAAACTTGTGAATTTCTTGGATGCAGAAAGAAGACACCCAAATTTTAGCTGTGTTATCATTAAAACATAACTGCTAAAGTTTTTTCTTGAAAACACAAGTTTCTATCAAAATATTTTATTTTTCCCAAATGGAAGAGGAGTGACTTTTCTTGGTTATTGGTCCAAGCAAGGCTTGCTTGAATTTAGAACCAAGAACTCTTACGTTCCTATTGTGCTAACGGGAAAACAAATGCTGCAGTCCAAGTTTCACGCTAACACTCATTAGCTATAACTGACCTACTCGGAATAAAATACTTTTATTAGAAATCAACAAATTTAGCTACATATTTTATCAAAATTTGAAAAGTAGAGGCATAAATGAAGACCACACTATTACTGCACAACAATGAAAACGACTAAAGTAAACTAATATCCTAATATTGGCAAGGACGGGAGGCAACTGAACTCCCGCTCATGCACAGCTGATGCACAGCGAAGCGATGAAACTGCTTTGGAGAATGATTTGATAGTTTCCTATATATACTTACTCTACAACCCAGCAATCCCATAACGCAAAATAAATGAAAACCTGTTTACAAAAAACCTGTATGCAAATTTTACAGCCACTTTATGCACAGTCACCAGGGGACTCCAAATGTCAATTAGTGAATAAACAAATGAAACATGGCATGCCCAGACACCGGAATGCTATCGGCAGAAAAGGAACAAACTACTGATACATGTCACAAAACAGATGTCTCTCAAAGACATAGTAACAGAACGAAGCCACCCTCAATCTATACTCACCCTCGCAGAGTGGCTGTCCCCAGTTCCATTGCCTCTAGCCAGGAGCACATCCACATACATACCAGGCACCCAGGTTCACATACTGGGGCCACGGGGAGCAGCCATGATGAAAACTAAGGGAATGAGTAAAGTGCCACACCCCCACCCCAGCCCACCGCCTGCCTATTTGCCTTCCTGCCTGCCTGCACCTTTCTATTAAAACAAAAAAAGTCTATGCACTTTATCCATTTACATGGCACTCTGGAAAGGTAAAACTATAGGGAAAGAGATTAGGTGAGTGGCTGCTGGGAACTGGAGGTGAGGAAAGGCAGAAGGAAACAGTCCATAGCACTAGCACATTGTGTCGGGGTCTGAGAATTTATTGTACTCTTAAAAAGCCTAAAAAGGGGTGACTTTCTGCATAATATTATAAATTATCAAGTACCCTGGGCTCTAGAAATATTTGTTTTTTTATACATCTGAGAATCTCTAAATGAAATGTAAGTAATTCAGATAAAAAGTTTGATTACTTTTCTCCAGTTTAGCACAGTCAACGCCTAAAGCCAGCAGCATCTTTAAAAGAGGGAAATAAGAAAGAAGAGAGAAAGAAAGAAAAGGAAAGCCAGAGATAGAAGGCCCAAGAGATAAACTTGAAAAATCAGAAAAGACAAAAATCTTAATCTTACATACCTCGGAGAAAGCAATCGAAATAAAATGAATTGGAAAGAAGAGGCCAAACTGTCTCAATTTACAAATGATACAAGTGTGTATCTGGGAAAACGCTAAGATAATTAAGTAGAGCTGCAGATTGTAAGGTCAACTACCGAAGTCGATAGTGCTCATAATATACAAGCAGAAACCAGTTAAGGGGTACAATATGGAAGAACTTCAAAAAGAAAATACCTCTTCTTAAACTAACAAGAAATGTCCAGTATCTACAAGAAAACCCTAAAGCACCACTGAATGACATAAAGAGTGACAAACATGAAAGCATACCATGTTCTTACATAGTAAAACTGATCGTCACTATAATAATGTCAGGTCTTCTTCAGTTAGTAAACTTAACTTGATCCCAATAAATATGCCTCTTATTTTCTGGCACTAAAACAAATGATAATATTTACTGGGAAAAACAACAAGTAGAGTAGCGGGGAAAAAAAAAAGCTGCAGAGGTTGGCACCTAGCCATAGCAGATATTAAAGCACCTATAAATACAATAATGGTACTGTCAAATGGGAAGATCAGACAGACCAATAAACAGTATGGAAAATCCAGAAACAGATGCAACTACCTATGGAAATGTGATACAAAAGCAGCATCTCAAACCAGTGGGAAAGTAAACTTGTAAAAGTAGTACTGAAACAATGCAGCAACCATACAGAAAAAAATAATACTGAATAAATTACTTGTACCAAATATCAACATAAATTCCAACCGGACCAGATACTTCAACGTAAAAGAAGAAAATGCAGATCTAAAAGAAAGCATAGGTGAACTACTCTATTATTTGGGAGTAAAGAAAACCTTTTAAACTGTGATTCAAAATATATAAGTATTAAGGAAAAGATTGACTACATACTTTAATTCTAAGCAAATGACAAACTGATAAAAGTATTTACAACTCATAAAGGTTTAATATGCCTAATTCATAGATAAGTAGAAGAAACTAAGTTCATACACAAAGAGAAACGCAAGTGGCCCTTAAAACAATGAAAAAATACTCAACAGTACTCATAATAAAATAAATGAAAATTGAAACTACAACGAGACAAATTGTCACCCATTAAATTGTTTAACATACCTCCTTGGCAAGGTTGAAAGTAAACAGGCATTTTCATACAGGATGAAGGGAATGCAAAATGATAGCTGTATGAAGGGGAATGTGGCAATATCTTGCAACGTTTTATATGCATTTATCATTTACCCAAACAAGCCCATTTTAAGGCTTTTTTCTCAAAGATACTTTGGCAAAAATATGAAGAGACTTATGTAACAAGGGTATTTATTGCAGCATTATCTATAATCACAAAAGAGAAATGTCAATACAGGGGACTGGCCAAGTAAACATCGAGAGCAGAGATCTGTGCAGCAGGAAGACAAACAAGGAGTGTCTCTAAGTACCGCCACCTCTGTAGTCTGCATCTATGAGTCTGTATGGTGTGACCCCCAAGATGTCTCCTCACGTGGACACGATGGAGACGAGTAACACGCTGTACATGTCTAACAAGTCCGGAGATGTGTATGCGTCTGTGCTCATTTACATATTTTATTGGTTATTTATAGAAAGGAAGGGAACAGGATAGAGGTGATAAGAATGAAAAGTTAAGACTTTTCTGCACGTGTTTTATAGAGATGACTTTGGAATCATAGCGATTTTAATAAATATATAATAAAATTAATCCAAAAAGGAAAAAAATGTCAATCCTAAGATTGAAAGCAAAATTAACATAACTATATATCAAATATGTGGTTAACCAAAGAGCAGAATTATTTCAAATGATTTTATAATACAATAATTTTATTAAAACTCCTTACAGAATATACTCTAAAATACAAAGAATAACAAAAAATAATCTTATATTTTTTTCAGCAATTACATTGCCGAGAGTAATACTGTTATATTCATAAGTACTGTGAATAGTATAAGAGAAAGCAAATAGTTTGTATGTTGATATTGGTTAAACCATGATTTTAAACGATGAGCAAGAAGAGATACAGTTTCACGACCAAGATTAAGAGCCTATATTCATAAACTTGAAATAAAATAACATTACCTCATGATGTATTTTTCATTGAAAAAAAAACATACATTTTCTAGCTCTAACCAGTGTAGAAAGGGTTAGGAAATAATAACCAGTAGCAAAAATATATCTCTGGTGCACCCTGGTGGAGTAGTGATGGGGCACAGTCCACACACATCCCAAGGTCCCAGGTTCATGACCTGGGGCCAGAGGAACAACCAAAATGAGCAGCTAAATAACAAAATAAAAATTCTTCTTCCTCTCTTCCAGCCTGCCTCTGCTTACTTTCATTCCTGCCTGCACCTTTCCTTAAAAAACTAAACCAAACCAAGTATATCTCTAATACTTACACTATGATCTCTAAATACCATTTTCCCACTAAAATAAAATCAGGATTAAAAGACAAATCTGATGCCAGATTTAGAACAAGATGTCCCAGATAAGCCTACAACACTGTTGTACAAGAAAACAAGGAACTCATGAAATAATGGACTATGTTTAAAGGAAACTGTAACCAACCTGGTTCTGTTGATCAAAGTCAGGACAATTTATAGTTATTATAAAGAAATAAATGGAAGCACATTAAATATGTTCAAATACATGCATCTTTAATAATTTTTTAAAATCTTGTTAGTAAAATCAAAGGATGTTAAGGAACCAATTCATTATTTTAAAACTACAAATTTTATCTCAGGGAACCAAATAATTCATTGATTCATGAGAAAAGGTTATTCTTTATAGAAGTATCTCAGCTAATATATAAAAGAAAAAAAATAGAATTAGAACATCACTATTTTGTAAAGCCCAAAAGAAATAATGGATCTTGGCAATGATCAACAGAGGATATAAGAAGAGACACCCAGAGACAGTATATGAGAAGTACACAGCACCATGTCTGAAGCACTCTTGCCAAATAATTGAAACAATCTGATCAAGTCTCTAACTCTAACACACACAGAGAACATTACCACAAGGATACAGTCAAAAAATGGAAAACTACAGGCAAGGGAGGGAATTAGCAGGTGAGCAAGGAAACAGATTAAAAGAGAGTTCTCAATCAAATTGAATGCAGGGTCCTTGGTCTTTCAATTTTTTTCTTTTTTTTTCTTTAGTTGTTCCCACTGGCTGTTTCCTCCTGGACCTGGGACTCGAACCCAGGGGGTCGGCCTGTGCTCCTTTGGAGGCAAGTGACCCCTAACCGCTGCTCCACCAGGGCGTGCCTGGTCTTTGGATTTTAATTTAAACAGACCAATTTAAAACTGAGAAATGGGAAATTTAAACTTCGACTAGATAATTTGTGATATTAACAGATTATTTTGCTTTATTCTAAGTGTAATAATGATATTGTCATCATTGTCTTTTAAAGGCTCAATGTATGAAATACTTATTGCTGAAATCACATGATGGCTGAAGTTTGCTTCAAAGTAAGTCCATGCCTGGGAGAGATGTTGATTATAGAGATGAAACAAGATCGGCCATTAGTTAATGACTATTAAAGCCAGATGACTGGCAGGTAGGACATCATTACATTGTTCAATCTACTTTTGAATATGCTTGATATTTTTAACAATATAATAATTTTAAAAATAACAAGTGAGCAAGACCATTGTAATTATTTGCTAATAATTAAGCCTTTCATGAAAAAACACAAGCAATATCCTAAGCAACCTCATGCCTCTCCTAGATACACACCATCTTCATCTATCATGAGCTAACTATTTCACTGAATCCACCTCAACACATTTTACTGACAAGACAAATTTTACATCTTAGCAAGCAGAAGCTGCACCTGCACACACCTGTCTTGACTTTTTTACTGTAGAGTGTGGTGCACACCGTGAGTCTGGGCAAGGAGCAGGATGCTGCCAGCATCCCAGAAATCCCCTGGTGTCTTCTTTCTTCAGCCCTGCCTCCCACATGAAAAAATGCTGTTTTATACAATAATCTTTTCCTGCACTTATTTAGATTTTTATCATCTATGTATGCTTCCTAAATTATATAGTTTAGTCTTGTCCATTTCTAAACTATTTCAGTGGAAGCATTTTATATATATTCTTTCCATTCCCATTATGTTTATAATATTTGTCCATCTTGGTACACCCCAGTGGAGTAGCATTGGGCACAGTTCGCAAACATCCCAAGCTTCCGATTCACTTCCCAGGCCAGTGGGAACAACCAAGATCAACAAATAATGTAAATAAAATGTTTCTCCTTCCTCTCTCTTCCTGCCCACTTGCCTGCTCATCTTCATTCCTGCTTGCACCTTTCCTTAAAGAGAGAGGGGGCGGGGAGAGAGAGAGAGAGAGAGAGAGAGAGAGAGAGAGAGAGAGAGAGAACAAAGGCATCGCACAGGGAATGGAGATATTGATGGAGTATTTGGAGAACAATAAAATTTATATCCCTAGAACAAAATGATCTTTGCTGGCATTAGGAAGTCAGAAAGGGCAGAGTTGAAAAAAAAACAAAAAGTGTCATCTTGTATATATCTTTGTGATACATCCATTCTCATTGGTGTGTAGTATTCCACTGTAGGAATAGAGCATAATTTATCCATTATACAGTTGATACTAGTTATAGTTTGTTTCTGCTTTGGGATTCTTATGAACATTATTTTACACATATCCTGGTTTACACGTGCTCATGTTTCCCTTGGTTATAAACTAGAATTGCTGGGTTTAAGGTACACACATTTTCAAGTGTACTGACGAAATGCTGTTACTGGTATGTCCTGATGGTCTTGCAGTTAAGTCCCAAGGACTTAGGTTCATGACCCAGGATGGAGGGAGCAACCAAGATGAACAACTAAACAAAATAAACAAAGTGTTTCTTTCTCCTCTTTCTTCCTGCCTGCCTTCCTACTTGCCTTCATATCCTGTCTGCACCTTTCCTTTAAAAAACAAAACAAAATGATGTTATTTTCTAAAGGCAATACACCATTTGCTACTCCTACTAGTGGCATCTGGAAGCGGCAATTCCACATTGCTGACCTGTTTAACCACGCACCTATCCAGGGCAGGAGAATACTCACATGTCTCTCAGCAGACGAGCATCCTCAGCTCGGACCAGCAAACTTCGGATCAAATTAGAATTATCGGCCATGTCAGCACTGAGCTTCTGATGCACTGAATGATATTCATCCACCTGCAGACCATAAATACGCAGGAATGAAAAGGCCTCACAATCTTTTTTTTGAAAAGTAGACAGACTGAAAAGACACTACTATATACTGAGCCCCTTTCCTTTCCCCGTCTATTTGTGCCATTTAATTATTATCTCCCATTGTTTCATCTCCTCCTCAATAGAATAATTAGTCCATGCTGCTTTCAGTACTCAAGCAAACATTCCATTGGGATAACTCCATATCTTATTACTGGAAGACCTAACAACGCACGCAAAATTTTAGGAATTTGGGGGTAGGAATGTTATTATAATTTGTGGTCAACCACCATCTTTATATTTTTTTGATTTTGTAAAGCACTAAAACCAAAGAGCAATATAGACACGATATAGATAAGAGGAAGGGCTAGCAAAAGAAAATGTTAATCCTATGGATTTTTTTTAGAGTATTTCACTCAGCATTCTCCCAAAGAAAGCAGGTGATCAAGAATTAATTCTTTTATAGAATAAAACAAATTTTTTTTAAGGAAAGATGCAGGCAGGAATGACGGCAAGGAGGCAGGCAGGCAGGAAGGGAAAGGATGAAGAAACACAATTTTTTATTTAGTTATTCACACTGGTTGTTACCCCTGGAACCAGCACTCAAACTCAAGTGTATGTGGCCTGCACTCCTTCAAAGGTGACTGACTGAACTACTGCTCCATCAGGCAAGCCTACAGAATAAATTCTTGAGTGAACCCTCCAATACTACTTAAATTGTGACTTTTAAGAATTTGTAAAAATTCTTTGAAACATGACTATCATATACATATGTTTGCAGTATCATTAATCTCCTAAGAAAAACACTGCAAATGTTCTTAGACTAGTTTGTTCTCACAAACGCATCCGCCAGGTGCCCTCACCTTGATCAGCACCTTCCTTAGTTCCTCGAAGTAGGCAGGGAAATCTGCTTCTACCTGAAGATCTTCAACAGCAAAACATGATGCCATCGACTGGATGATATCACCAGCCAAGTCAATATCGTCAGTTTTTACAGTAATCTATTCAGAGAAGGAAAGAGACAATAAGCATCCTCCGATATTAAAGACAAAATTAGCAGAAACAGGACTGAACTTCCCCATATTCAACACATTCACTATTTACTGAGCCTAAGTTTATATATGGTGATGAATAAAATAAGGGTCAGACTCAAGGAAATTACAAACTACATTATTTCTAGCAGTAGGCTAAAAAGAGCAGTCCTCTGGCCTTAAAAGCTAAACATCAAAATCATTCAAACAATGAAAATGTTTTTGTTCACTTCTGTATTCCCAGTCCTCCCCAGATTAGACAAGGAAGGGGTGAGAGGAAGTAGGAAGGAGTCTTAGATTATCCCAGTCTAAGGTGATGAGACTAACAAAGTTGAAACATGCGTCTTTACAACCTTAACCGTGGTCTCACCCACCATGCCTTGCATTGAATGGTAAATATTATATGAGAAATCTATGCCCATGAAAGTAAACATTACCTCTCCATTGACCTTTATTTGTATAAACAGCGGGCCACCATTCCGTAAGGATGTGAAACACACTTGAAATGGAGCATTCTGAATGTTAGTGTCTTCTGGTAACAGAAAGTTCTGGTTGAGCCATATAACAACCTTAAAAATTAACAGGATGAAATAAACCTCTATTTTAAAATGTAGCCATTCTTAAGAGTTATCATTTTAGTTTTACTGCTTGGTAAACAAAACCAAGTGTAGTTTACACACATCCCCAAGAAAACATTGATCATACTCCCATTTCCCACTTCATACATGTTCTTAAATAACATAATTAGAAATAACATAAATTAGAAATAACATAAATAACATAATTAGGCCTGGTCCCACAATATGCAAGATTCTACAGCACTTTCTACTTAAAATATAATTTCATATGCAATGTAGAAATGATTCAGGTGTGATGCTAATTCTGCGTACACAACATCTGTGTACACAACAGACTTCTGTGGCTATATCCTGGATAATATAGTCTGCTTCAAATTATCCTTTTAAAAAAGGTAAATGAAATAAACATACACATAGAGCACAAACACAGAAATACATCCACATAGTAAGAGTACGTTTTCATATTAATAATAAAAATAATTGAAAGTAGTTTGCAACACAGGTTCCAGGTAAGAACCACCTGTTGAGGTCTTTTGGAGGGCCCACCTGTAGTTTCTGGTTCCACAGGTTAGGAAGGGGCCAGGAATGTGACACAATGAAAAATCCTCATGGAGAATTCTGAAGGCCACGCAAGGTTAAAGTCCCTCAAACTACGGAAGGTGCTGTGACACCAGTTACATAGTCTTCAGAGGCCCTCTTAGCGGTAAGACTATCCTCACTTACAGATAAGGAAACTGAGGCTCAGACAGGTGAGGGGCATTTCCCAAGATTACAAAATAAAATGTGCGAAGGTAGCACTTGGACCCCAAAATGTTCCAGACCTCGCAGTTTTTCAATATTGTGCAGGTTCCTCTTGAAACACTAAGTCAGGACGACCATACTAGGATCGTAACAAAAGACAGAAGAATTAAAAATTGGTAATAATTCACCTGTAACTAAGAATTACTACGGGCGTGCCATGGTGGCCTAGCAGGTCCAGTCCACATACATCTCAAGACCCAGGGCTGGGGAAACAACCAATGTGAGCAACTGAGTACAATAAATAAAATGCTTCTTCCTCCTCTCTCTTCCTGTCTGCTTGCCTACTTGCCTTCATTCCTGCCTGCACCTTTCCTTTAAAAAAAAAAAAAAAAAAAAAAGATCACTCCAGTAAATAATGTGTACACTTTTCCAAAATGAGAAAAAGCTATTTACAGTATTTTTGTTACAAGTTATCAGCCATTCCAAGCTACATACACCAAATAACATGCTTCTGTAATTTCCTGTTTTCTAAAAAATAACATCCAAATGATTCTGTTGTGAAAAATATTAAAAGAAAAATGCCAGATCCTCACCCTCTGTGGCCGTTCTGCAATGGTAAAGTTGACGAAACTGAGCGGTTCACGAACGGCGTCTGGTCTGATGAGCGCATACATGGAGAATCGAGGCAGCTGTCTTGTCAGTTCAAATACGTGAAACTGGGTGCTGCAGCCAACCAATGGAGCAGAAGAGAACTACTTTGTAGAATGGTATTTCAAAATGCAAGACCCAGAAAATAAACTATAAAATCACCACTGGGTCCTCAGGTTTGTTATTTAGGGTTTCACTGAAACATTCATTTAACCCCCAAAACTTGAAGGTTAAAGTAATATAGTAATAGGGTTTGGCAGTTAGAGATAATGTGAACGTACCATGCATGTACACGTGAATGTACCAGGGGTTTAAACACCCTAAAAGGAATATGAAAAGCCTTCATCTTCAAGAAAGCTAGTAGGTTTTCTTTACTAGTCAGGTTACACATAACTCTACTAGAAATGAGTGACCTAGTACATCTTAGTGGCCAAAACTAGAAGTTAACAAATACCAATTAAACATACTTTTTGGACACCTGTGATTATTAAATAATCTGACTAAAAACTGAAAAAAATCAAACTTACATGTCCTTTTTTCTCTGCAAGATTTCAAATTAGAGAAATAAAAGGTCATGGGAGACCTTGCCTGGAAGGGTGGAACCATGAAATGGCTTCTGTGGGCCCCACAAAACCCGTGGCATCGTGGAAAATCTACACTTCCTGCCATTCTAAGTGCTTTCGGGAAATGAACTGAAACGTGCAAAGGGTCACCTGCTTCTGTAGCCCACAAAGATTTTCAAGTGCAAATCCACAGGGACATCCTTAGGAGGTGTAATTGGGATGCGAATACAGCTGGAGAGGTGGTGAGGGCTGGGGTGGACCACGTGGCTTTCACCTAGAAAAATTCCCTCTGCAAAAATCAATACTGCTCGGATGATGGTGTCTGCAGAGGAGAGAGAAGAGCATTCCAGGAACCACTCCGAGATGGCACAAGTGCCCACGGATGCCAGCTGTAAATAATCTCTCACCATTAGAAGTGGAAACGCACAATTCTGCGTGAGCAGCTCGAGTCTCATTGCCCAGACTGACTGAGAGGGCAGTGTGGAGCTTGGTGTTGGCTGGGATTATGCCCCGATGCCCGTCAGCTTCATTCAGTGGACTGCTCGATTCAGCCTGCAAAATACCGCACGAGCTCCAGCTCCATCACCAAAACAGTAAACTAGTGTCAATTTTGCAAAATACTGCTATGCAGCCTCCAAAGACAGAGTCCCCATCATCTTATTACATTGACCTGATTCTTTAGACTTCAGGACTCAGGCCATTAGTGCTTCCTGGTTCTGCCTGGTCTTTTCCAAAACAAGGGAAAATATTTCTTGTCCCCTTCTGTGGTAATGGGTCACTGTATCCAATTATCATGACTTTTACTTTTTACTTTGTATTCTTCTTATATAACCAGAGACATTTGCTTACTATAGCAAATTCAAATACAGCCTCCATGACAGCGACATTAAAGTCTTTTTCTCCAGCTCATCCTCTCCTCGTCAGCCAGTGTGTACACACGTACACATACACACAGGTTTGTGTAATTGTCAATGATTAGATTATTTGATCTTGACAAAGATAAGAGATACTCTAGACATACTGTCCTTGCTTTCTTTTCACTAATACCCTATCAGTTCAAGTGTATAGATATACTTCATTCTTTGGAGCCGCTCAGGATTCCGCAGCTACACATCAACATTTCAGTTGCTTCCAGTGGCCACTGCTACAAACAGTGCTGCAGTGCATGTCTCTCAACACGCATGCGAATATCTGTATAGTTTAGTTGCCTGGAACTGGAATTTCTCCATCCAAGGATACAAGACCTCTAAATTCTGACACCAGCAAGAAGACTAAAGCACCTGCGCTTCTGTCGACGGGGGTAGGGAGCCCATGCTCTTGCAGGCAGCAACTCATTCTTCCTTTGCATTTGCCAATCCTCTGACCATTGCTAACTTTTCAGATTCTCTATCCCCTTCACGTCGGAACCTACCTTAGCATTTTCCTCATAGTTTCGAAGTTCCAGCAACAGATTCTGTTTTTTCTGACTCAGCTCTCGGAGAAGGTCCTGCTCCACGCTGGTGTCCATGAGATTCCCCCTCATCTCAGCCGTGCCTGGCAGGTAGCCGCGGACTAAAGAGAAGGAAAAACATTCCCAGATCGAGGACCATCCCACGTACAGCCAGCTCGAGTTTTAAGTCAACCAAAACCCTCATCTCCCAGACATAGGTGAGTTTAGTACAATGAGAGGATATTACTGCAAACATTTTATAGTGAGATTTTCTAGTTTTTGACCCAATCAAATGGAAAATCTGACTTTTTAAGGATTATTCTTATCCCAATTTACTTTCTCCATCCACTGAGCAGCAGATTAACTGCAGGTTGCCATCCATTCGGTAATCTCCCTCCAGCACACCAGCAATAGCAGAAGAAAAGTTGTCTTTAAAGATGACCTCCCCAGTTCGGTCACTTCGTGCATCGACCTAAAAAAAAAAAAAAAAAAAAAAAAGGCTTGAAAAATTGCTGATGCTACAGATTGTTGTGTTGGTTTTTTTAATACAAAATGTAAAAGTTAAAATTAGGTCATTTGGTCTAGGAGTTTTATTTAAGAGTACTTGCTGGAGCCCTGTAGCTTCCCAGGAGGTACCTATGACCACTGGGGCCAAGCTATGCTTTCTTCTTCTTTTAAAACAGCTATTTATAGGCATGGGTTTCCACTGGGCCCCACCCGCTGCTCCTACCTAGAGAAGGGTACTTTCCTTCTGTTTGTCCTGCCACTTTACTCTTTGTTGCAAATAAAAACTTTCTTTTAGCCTCAAAAAACAAAAGCTATTTATATATTCACCCTCATGTAATATCTCATTTGGAGAAATGGGTTGGTTGAAAGGCAGGAGAGAAAGAGACAGACAGAGAGAGAGAGAGAGAGAGAGAGAGAGAGAGAGAGAGAGAGAGAGAGAGAGAGAGAGTGTGTGTGGGAGAGAGAGAGTGTGGGGGGGAGAGAGAGAGTGTGTGTATGTGTGTGTGTGTGTGTAATACACAGCATAGTACGAGTGTGTGTGTAATACACAGCATAGTACGAGAGTGTGTGTGTGTGTGTGTGTGTGTGTGTAATACACAGCATAGTACAAAAGACCAGGGTTCAGAGTCCAGCTCTGTCGCTTACTAGCCAAGTGATCTTAGTCAAATTTTTAACCAGTTTATGCTCGGTCTCCTCATCGGGGATCGGTAACAAGAACATGAGGAAGATAACAGTGCCTGCACCCGGTAAGCTTGTAAAGAGGCCTAAAGCAGTTAACACATGTAAAGCACACAGCGGTATATAAGAAATGTTAGCGCTATATAAAAACGTTGTCTTTATTACACAAAAATAAGTAAAGTATTTTAATATCTCAATTTTGAAAATGTCAAACTAGCCCAATCTTCCACCACATAATCTCTTATAAAGCCCTGTTTAAGATTTCTTCTTCCATATAAAAACTATTCAGATACCATAGAGAGTTCTCCAATCATCTTTGGTCTCCTCTTCTCAGGAGAGGTAAATAAACAACCAATTTGAAATAAATACATCTCAAAAGCAACAATGAAGCATAACCACTTAAAATAAGGATTTTGTTCCAAGCTTGCTTGTATTATCAATAAAAGGCTAACTATAAACAATCTGGTAGAGCAATCAATTCAATGAACAATGCTTCATTATTTTTTTCTTTTTATGAACATCCTTCTGAGAAAATTTTGCAACAAAAATAAAGTAATTTAGGTTATGGCCTACTACCAGCTCCAGCGCCTTGTCTGGAGTATTTAACACTCAAGCTTCCAGACTATTAAATACAGTATTGTGTAAACCTGAAAATGATGAATGCGAAAGTCTGCGAGGTAATGAATAGCCTGTATTCATAATAATGAATAGCCTGTATTCATAGAAGTTTTTATCAGCACATTAACATAACTCTCTAACTCAGACAGAACTGAACGTTTCTTTCTAGCTACTTAATGGCTTTTAGCACAGTATTTCCACAATATTTAACAAACAAGGAGGTTCATTTGCTAACTAGGAAGCTTAGATACGAACTGATATTTCTGGAATCTTCTGCTCTTTAGCTTTAACCAACATGGAGGTTTTGCCCTAGAGGGAAGGATCCGCCTCCAACTTAACAAATGACCACTAAACTAAAGGTAATTACATTTATTTAGTATTTTTGCACCTATATTCTCCAAGTTGGATCTGTATATTTTCCTTTTCTGTATTGTTTAAGTATAGATATGTTTTTCTACTTATATAATGAATGGTGTCATTTTCTTATCTTGGTTATCGGCTGGAACAAATTATGTAACAGAAATGCCTTAACATTTTAAAAGCATTTACCTACTAAAATATCTAGGTCTGGAGTCATAATTGAAGGTAAATTTTGACAAATTCTCAAGTCTAATAGTTTCTAAATCTTGACTCAAACGTAACAATTTATATCCCCCCAAAATGTGGTCCATTTTATGGCTTTTCAGATTTCTTAATAAGTAACTACACCATCTTCCCTTAAAACTTTTAATATCCATCCTAATGACAAAATCAAATGGAGAAGGACAAATGAACATATCAGAATTTTCAGAATGTGTTCCCTGCGTAACACCAAAGGAAGGTTTCAAGGTATAAGCCAAAAATAAGGAAAATACTCAAAGAAGAAAAGAGGAATGAACCAATCTCTATCCTGCACGGAGACAAGAAAGCTAGGACAAGTGGTATCCATGGAGATCTCATGGTACTCAGGCATATCGAACAAGACAATTCTGATTTGAAGTTAAAAAAGGGAAGAGCGATAAGATTTTATTTTGAAGTTATAACTGGAAAAACAGTATGATAATATGGTTCTTCCTGTTACTTCCAGGTTTTCAGCTCTGAAGAGTTAGGAGAAAAGAGCTACAAAATAGTTCATTACTAGTTTACTACAATTCCTTTTAGTTTTTAAATAGGTTTGTGTCTCCAATCAACTTCACGAAGTGGACTCTCATTCCTTTAAGGAAGAGATTTAGAAAGACTCTTCCAGGAGATTTTCCCCTACGTAGGGGAATGAGACCCAAGGACACTCGCTCGCTCTATAGTTTTGACAACTAGAACAGGAGGAAAAAGGACAGAGAGAGAGAATGAAGTTAAGTCTGAAAGCACAGCAGAAAACACAAGTTTATACTCACATTACTATTCTAAATCAGAGAGCTAACATATATCAGTTACTACCTTGACTTACTTGAGCTCTGCTATATAAACTCACCTTCCCATTGGACCAACCAGTTATCAGTTCACACACGCCATCAGAATTAAGATCAAAAGCATGGATGCTCATGGCATGATTTTTGGACTGAAAAGGAATTCCAACAATTAGTACAGAAGTCTCTCAGTAAGTATAAAATCACTAAATATCAGCGGCTGAATCATACTAACTTTGATTCTCCAATATCGGGCTGTTTTGTCATAAACTCCAACTGTGCCATTGGAAAGGGCATAACCAAATCGACTGCCATACATGGGGCAAAGAGAGGTGATTATCTGGAAAAAATAATACATAAAAATATAATATCTTTTCATTAGGTTCATGCAAAGTACGGCTTTATAAAATTGTATGTCTTGCTACAAACAAATGTGTTAAAATTAGATTTAAATGCACTTCCAATTCAGTAGGAGGCATGTATTCATCCTCTCTATGATCCATCACCTATTTCAGAGCTGGATAATCAGAATTAAATAAACTCAAATTTCTTTTTAAACTCCTGAAGCTATGCACAAGAGATCTAGAATATGTAAAATACATATTATATGTAATCAACTCAAAATATTTAATGATTATCAGTTTCCTTAACTTATAATATCCTATAGTCTAAATTTTAAAAAGATCTGTAAAATCCACAATTGAATATCTTTTATGTATATCCTTTCCTTTCTGACATAATTTGTTTGCTAAAGATGAATGGCATTTTAAAAAAGAAAACATAATCCTTTAGAAAGTGAGAAGCCAGCACATGGATCTGTACTTAAGTAGCTAAAAATATATAAAGTATGTATATTTACAAGGAAATACTCATTGATCTGCTGGAGGCTTTAACAGTCTTAAAAGGATACAATTTTAGATACTAAACAAAATTATCCTTTCAAGTTAAATCCAAAGCTTAAGGGTATCTTCGACCCTGCAGATATACTTTCTCATGTGACCCTAATACAAAAGATACTAAGAAATAAACTTTGTAAAGCAGAGCATAGTTATGCAATTTCCTTTACCCCTATGTCTTTTCTACAAAACCACCCACCTCACTTAACTCTGAATATAAAGTGCTGTGTAGGATTTTCAGAACTATTTAGCTCAAGGCATTCTTTGGTAAAACTTAGTACTGTTCAAACTGCCAGATGTGGCTCATGCAGATCTGGGAGAGATATTTGAGTTAGGAACAAAATAAAACCGAGTGGACAGGGAAATGATCCTGAAATGAACAATTTTACAAAGTCCACATTTTTTTAAATTTAGACTCAGATTCCCTAGGTTCCTTAGTCTTTCATTATTTCACTGGTTTCTTTCTTTTGTGAACTAGAAGATCAACAGTCTCCTGAAAACTCTAGTCCTATGTTCTCTTTTTCCTAGAATTAGGAAAAAGGAATTTCAAAGAATTTACTGTCCTCACATCTAGTATTGACAACAAACAGAAATCTAACGAAACCTGAAGATTCCCACCAAATGAGAAAAGATTTACTATAAATTTTAATGAGAGAAAAGATAATTCAGGAGACAGCACCTATAGGCCAGAAATTCCCAAGGTGCTGGGTTATTTGTGGGGGGGACGGGACAGGAGGGAGAGGAAAAGTGAGGAAATAGCCAACACCTTCAAGAATCTAACAGCCGCCCCTCTCTCCAACAGAACACAGGCTGAGCACATACATATAAACAAGAACCCACTGCATACATATCTTCAGGCTGCTGCTTTCGGCATTCCCATTCCTCCCCTTCATTTTCTTGATTCACAACAATCAGTGTTTGACTGTAACAGCTGCAGATATGTAAACAGTACAGCAGGACTAAAAAAAAATCTATGACTATAAAATAAAGGTAAATTAGTTAAAATCAGTGATAACACTTCGCATATTAGTATGCAAGTTCTGCCTGTTGGTCTCCTTCTGCAGTTTGGACAGCAGGAGCCTGCCTTTTCTAGACAGCTTTTGTAAAGGCGAGAAGCAAGGCCAAGAGGTTAAGGTCAGCTTTGAGGCCCAGTGCCCTCCAGCTTTTCTGGCACAGCCTCCCCAACACCACTGACTAAATTCTGCAGTATCACTATCCTGCTCTCAGGACTCCCTGGCTGGGGTTTCTTTCTGGTCTTTTACAATGTTCACAAGCTCCTTTATCCTCTTTTCCTTGATTCAGAATATTCACATTCATTTTTCCTGTTTTCATCTTGCTTAATCCTGGAAAACCAGCAGCAAATAAATATCCTAAGGCTGTCTAAACTACAAAGGGTAGGGGAAATCTTTACATGTTGCTTTAAGAAAATGAACTTTAAACTCTTTTAAGAAATATCTCACGTGAACTATGTGATTAATTACGTGAGCAATTCTAATCACAAAGAAATTAGCCAGTTCTCTGACATGTAATTTTTAAGATTTCCTACATAACTGTGCCTTAGTAATGCATTATTTGAATAAAGAAAAGAAATATAAAAGTTTCAGTTACGGCGCGCCCTGTGGCCTAGCAGTTTAAACCAGGCACAGTCCATATACATCCCAAGACCAGGGAGAACAACCAAGATAAAATAAATAAAGTGCTTCATCCTCCTCTCTCTTCATGCCTGCCTGCCTACTTACCTTCATTCCTGCCTGTACTTTTCCTTTAAAAGAAAAATTTCACTTATGCACATTTAACACAGAGAAGGAAGAAAAGGCACAAAGGTTCAAATCCTGGCCAGGTCACTTAATAGCCACGATCTAACTTAAGGAGACTTAACATCATGTTCCTCATCTGTACGATGGAAACACCACCTTCCAAAGGGGTCACTGAAAGGGTTAAATGGGGCAGTAGTTCAGAGGAAGTACTTAGAAGAGTACTGGCACAAACTAGGGCATAATAAACAGTGCCACTGCTATTATTATGATTATTATTTATATATATATAAACTCATTATAAGAAATACCTTTATGTGTTCAACTATACCAATAACCGTTCTCTATGAAATCAGTCCTTTCAAACTGTAACTTAACACAGGATCTTTAAATGCTTCTTTTTTTGTGACATATAGCTCTGTTTAATTCCCACAGTTTTTAACCCTAACACCCTCAGCGTTGTGAGTAAAGGTCTCAGCATTCTCATTTGATGCTACGTTTGATTGCGCTAATCTATCTTGCCCAAAATTACCATAATTCTGAGATGGCACTTCTTACCTCTGTTTCTGTCATTTCTGCCACAATCTCATCTTCTTTAAAAACCCGGATATCAAAATCCTCAGATCCAACAAGAAGCTTAGTTGGAAAAAACATCATGCATATTTAGTTCAGCAATGGAATACGGCACAGTTTCCCTAACTAAAACAATAAATTACATACTATTTTGTGTGCCCCTACTGCCACCAAGAGTTCCAGTCTCCCTAATCCGATGCTCAGGAGAGTTCCCTCAATGGGGCAGACCAACAGATTCTGTCCATGAAGAAAAAGTGGTCACTCCAGATCTCATCCTGCCATTTGGGCTGCACATCCTGCCAGAGCACATTTCTGTCCAAGCCCCTGAGAATGCTCCCTGGTCCTACCTGAAGGTGGAAGCCTCATTTCAAATGTCAGAACCCAGAGAGGTAAGTCTGTCCAACACAACACTCTGTTGGCTGCTCAGGAAGCTAACTTCTAGAATGTTCACTAGAAAATTTCAAAAGCTAAGAGCTCATCTCTCAAACTTTTTGATTCCTGAAAAAGTTGGCCAAAGATGAAAACTACTTATTAATATGGTTTCAAAGCACCAGAAGCAAGTAATAAGATTGTGTATATTCCCACAGTCCCATCATCTGTTCTGTTCTCCCTCTCCATCCTATGTCTTTCGAATATCATGATTTTGATCTTTGTTTCAGACAAACACAAGTGACTTAATGTTCAAAAAGGGGGGAAAGACAAATGAGGTCCGTCAGCTCCTCATTTCAACAACAGAACAGCAAAATCTACCATGAGAAGCTAATGAAGTTCTGGCTTGACACTAATATCACTGTCAAAGGAAAATTTATTCAGCAGAACACGAGCAGTGTCTCCTCCCCCACAGACCTCTTTCTTCCCATCACCGTCAAAGTCACACAAGGCCAAGGAATGAACATTATCTCCAGTAACCTGAAAATAAAACCAAAAACCATTTATAAGTCATCTTTTTTCACTTAATCCAAATATATTAGCTGTATGAAAGAGAGGATGATACAAATCACCAACGGATATTCAAATTATTCACATCCATCAGTGTACTGAATTAGAAGTATTTTGTTTTTATTATTCATTAGTCAATGGTAAACAAAAAAAAATCTTAAGAGTATTCAAAGTAAAAATGTATTTGAGCAACAAGAATATTCTATTCTTCTTACCGTCCAGAAGAGATCATTTCCTTCATGATCAAAACCCTGCAGAGCACAATTTCCACCAATAATTGCAAGAGGAGAGGCAATATCTCCCAAGGTTCCCAGCACAATTGCATTTGCCCCATCTGCCACCTAAGAAGGGAAAAAGACATGAAATTTCTAATACAATGATGTGTAGGCACACCGGATGAAACATACATCCTCATTTTATCTGAACACTCAATCCCTCTGTCTGATTCGTAAGAGGGTACATAGCCTCCCAAGAGGCAGGCCAGGGCTGTCCACTGAGACCAGCCACTGAGGCTTGCGCGTGCTTATCCAAGGATGAGCGCAGACTCGAGGCCCTTGGCCTCCCCACTAATCTGCTACAAATAACTGCTACAGAATCTGACACTAAAACCACCAGTCTCTAAATGAAACTGATCAATTGCCTCCAAAGGACATAGGCCACATACCCCTGGGTTGAAGTCCCCGACCTGGGGGAACAACCAGTGTAAACAACTAAAACAAAGCGCTTCTTCCTCCTCTCTCTTATTGCCTGCCATATACACACCCACATGTGTATATTTATATTTATATATGTATATGCATTCATGTATGTATATATACATACCTATATACACACACACAGCACACACACACACATAAACACATAAATACATACACATACACCATACCCTATTGGTTCTGTTTCCAAAACAGTAAATAGAGTAATAAGAGCACTAAATTCCCTATCCATCCTGTACAAAAACATAGGAAAGCATCTTTGTGACCCTGAAATAGGTAAAGACTTATTAAAAGGACAGGAAAAAAGAAAATTAAAGAAAAAACTGATCAGCTGACTTCATCAAAACTCAAATATTTACTCATCAAAAATACCTACTATTAGAATGAGCCACATACTAGCTAAAAATTATTTGTTTCATATAAATTTGATAATTTGTACAAAAAACTTGTAAAAAATAATGCCTAAAAGATCAAGAATAGATACAAACTACCAATAACAATAGGCAAAACACCAAGATAAATTAAAACATGTCCAGAAAAACATTACAAAAATGTTTATAGCAATTTTACTCATAATTGCCAAAAGCTGAAAACAACATAATGTCTATCATCCAAAGAACGGGTAAACAAAGTATGGTATATTCAAACAGTGGAACTGTACTCAATAACTAAAAAGAACTAATACTTATATGCAATAACGGATGACAATCACAGACGGGGGAATAAAAGAAGTCAGTCATCAAAGAGAATATTCGGTATAATTCCATTTGTATAAAGTTCAAGAACTGGGAAAGCTAATCTAAAGTAAAAGAAATCAAAATAGAGATTATCTATGAGGAATAGGAACTGATTGGAATAGGGCATAAAAACATGTTCTTAAATTACGGAAATGTTCAATATTCTTACTGATTGTGTTAGTTATCAGGACCAAATCTCACTGAATTGTGCATCTAAGGTCTGTGCATTTAACTGTACGTACATTTTACTCCAATTTAAAGAAAAAAATAACTAACTGCATTTCTAGGAAATTAACCTTAAGAAATAACCAGAGAAGTTGAGAAAGATAAATGCATATCAAAGCACCATTTTTAACAAAGAAACTATGGAAATAATATGCAATAATATGCAATTGGTTAACCAAATTATATAGTAACACAAAGAATACTATGAAATCAGTAAGAATAAAGCATAAATTCATAGTTCATACAAAAATGTTCACAATACATTATTTAATGAAAAGGTCACCCAAATGTCCATTAAATGATGAAGAGATAAATAAAATGTGATACATACACAATGAAAAATTATTTGGTCATAAAAGAATAAAGCATTGGTACAGGCTACAAGCTGGATTAACCCTGAAAATATTATGCTAAGAAAATGAAGTCAATCACAGAAGACCACCTATATGAGATGTCCAGAAAAGGCAAATCTCTAGAGAGATGAAATGGGTTAACAAATGCCTAAGCATAAGGAGTTGGAGGGAAATGTGGAGTGACCACTCATGGCCATAGGGTGTCTTTCGGGGACAATGAAAACGCTGGAAAACCGTCTGTGATGCCTGGTGCACACCTCTCTGAATAAACTGAAGTCGCTGAATTGTGTGTTTTAAACAGGTGAAGTATATGGTATGTGAACTATATCTTAATAAAACTGTTATAGAAAAAAGAAAAGACTACACTTACAAAGTATGATACTGTTTCGTAAAATAAATTATCACTTTTATATTCCTAGTAACAAGTTTGGATAAATCAGCACAAGAGTTAAGTGTTACAACACACATAAATTACGTGGGTGCTGCAGCTGCAGTAGCCCGTAGAAGCAGACTAGGGTAAGCCATCGCCTATAAACTACTGTACCTAGCTTTACTGCAAAGTCACCGAGAGGTCTGTTAGCTGCTTTGCTGGCTCTGGGCTGAATTCTCAATAAAAGGTCTTAACACAGAACTTAATCACAGGCATACCTCATGAGAGACAAGCTGGAGTGGCACCAAGTGGTTACCCATCAAATAAGTGTCGCGTACATAAAGCAGATTGTAAATGACAAAATTGCCTGTTGTTTTTAACACTACAGTAGCCATTTAAAAAGCCCAAATGATCTCACTGATCATTTGATAGACATTAATGGGTAATGGGAATTTTATGTTTACAAAAGGGGGCATACTTGCCTCTCTGTAGAACAAATCTGAATTATTGTAGACATCATAAGCCAAAAGATTTGTCTGTGTCCCCACTAAAAGAGTATCACAGCCAAGTTCAGGGTTCAAGACTCCAGCAGTCAGGCAGCTAACTGTCTGGTTAATGTTGAGAAGCGAAACATCGGACTCCAGGGGGCTCTGCAAGATCCTGGATGCACTGGAATGCTGACTCCGTGTGTGAGGATTGTGAATAAAAACCTAAAACAAAACAGTTCATCATATACCCTTAAAATGCAAAATCATTAAATGAACATACATTTTTTTTTTTTAAAGACCCAGGTTATTAACAGATTATCAGGATCAACAAGTCACTTTAATCACCTGCAAACCTAAAATACAAACATCTGTGTCTGGCTGGCTTTTAATCACCACGAATTGTAGAAAGCCAGTGTTTCTTAGCCTTTCAAGAAGGTAATGGACACTAACAGGTGCTGCTTCCTGGGGCAGCTTATCCACTAGCTACCAGCAGATCAAAGCTTTCTCCTGATCAACTTTGAGAAGCTGCTACAATGTGATTGCTACACCCCAGAAGATCACAAAACTGCTCCAGAGCAGCTAACTGGATTTGGGGGGTTGGGGGGATGGCAAATGTCACAAAGGCCAGAGGGCCTCCAAGGGCCACAGTAACAACAAAGAAACAAAGATAGACAAATAGCCTATCTGTGGCATTAAAGATTTATTAATGAAATGAAAGTTTCAGTGTCTTAAAAAAAAAAAAAAGCTCGGGAGGGTGGCAATTTAAAAAGAAAAGGATGAGAAAACCCAGAGCTCTCTTTAAGTCTCCGCTAGTTCTAAAATTTGTGAAATTTAAAGGAATGTTTCATTCCTTTGGGATAAATCCCAACAGGATTAACTTTAAATTATTACCTAAACAAAGTAGCCTATTCAAAAGATCATTTTCAAAAGAATGGGTCAGAAATATATGGAAAAGGTGAGTAGTCACTGAACACCACACCCATGTTCTCGTTTGTATAACCCTTTAAAACATGTTTTTATAAGCATGACTGCATTTGATCCCACCACAACCACCGGATTCACACAGGGCAGAGTTGAATGCCTCTCCTCAAGACTGGTAAGTGACAGGGCTGAGACATGAAGGCTGGGGCTCCAGCTCCCTCTTACTTCCCTTTACATCAGTTCTAAGCAAAAGAATTCCTAAGGAGTATCTACTAATTAGATAAGATGAGAAAGAACAGACCAGAAAATAATTCATGGATTTCTTATCCTGTGTTAGTGGAATGGAATGAATTTCCGACGAGTCCCAGGAGTCCCACTCCTCCTAGATCCCCTCTAGCTGTTCTCTGCACACAGAAATCAAGTTCCCAGGAGATCTGCCTGCCCCTTCCAGCAAGCTCAGTCACGAACTCTGTGTTGTAGACCAAACAACTGGCTGAAGTTCATACGTGTTCTAGCTGAGGGAGTGCCGCTAATAATATAAATTCAACTGGCCATCTCAGTTTCATAGTCAGAGGAAAAATATCCCCAGAAGAAACACTGATGTTTATCTAATAGGAAATCCCTTTATAAAGGATCCTTGCTTGGTACACCCTGGTGGCCTAGTGGATAAGGTCACCGGAGGTAGCCCACATACATCACAAGAGTTCAGGTTCAAGACCCAGAGCTGGTAGGAACAACCAGGATGAACAACTAAATAAAGATGCTTCTTCCTCATCTCTTCCTGCCTGTCTGTTCACTTGCCTTCATTCCTGCCTATACCTTTCCTTAAAAAAAAAAAAATCCTTGCTCAGGCTCAGAGACCAGATCCCATTAAGTCAGCTCTACATTCACAAAAGCCCCAATTATGATGACAAAATGCTGTTTCTAGAGATGAGGGTACCAGTGATTGAGGGTTTTAGACTCATCTGGAAAAGTCTGTTTTTAAGGGAGAAAATATTTATGTATTAGATGGGTCATAAAATATTACCAAATTATTGTAAAATCTCAAGATGAAAGACCAGGTCAGAGTTTTTCAGATTTAAGTTCTGTACACAAATGTGTCTCTTTCACCCACTCCCCCACCATCTTCAGAAACATCTAGAATCCAGTGTTCGTGTCTCCCACTCTAGGTCACATTCTAATGAAAGAGCTTCCATAGAAACCTCTGTCTGATCTTGCTTCCACTCCTACACTCACCTCACTGCATCTTACATTCTCTGCATACCAGTCAGTTATCCTTTAACTAAATCATAAATCAAATCCTATCACCCACTTTATCAAAATCAAGGTCTTTACTATCACCAACAAAGCTCTAGATGATCTGGCCCCTAATTACTTCACTGCCCTTAGTTCATTCCAACTTTAGGAGCCTCCTTGGGTTCCCAGATACATCAAGTATATTTCCTCCTGAAAGTCTCGGCACCTGCTCATCCCTCAAACCCCTGACTAAATGTTATCAGAGAACTAGCCCATCTCCCTGTCTACAGTGGCAATCCCCCATCATGTCCATCCCTTTTTATTTTCCTGTGGAGATGGGTGTGCTTTCTGTTAACTGTTTCCCCACTAAATGTAAAATCTAAAAGGGTGAGACTTGTCTGTCACATGCACCATGGCACCTGCAGAACAAGGAACAGTGCCCAGCACAGAGTAAACTGCCAGTAAATTAGGTACTGGGTTAATATCAAAGGGACCTTTTAAGCCCACCATTTAACTGTGGTGCATCTACAGCAGAATCAACATGAATTTTTGTTCTAAGCCCTTCACTTCATTTTACTATTTAGTGAAATAAAATATGACTCTAACTTATGTATCCCAAAACATATCAGATAACACACAGCACAGCTAGAAGTGTCTTGAAAACTGTAAGTCATGCTGTTAGCATCCTAATTCCACTTTGAGTCAGAGAACATGCAGAGAACATCTCTCATTTCCACCACTTTTTAGTTGAGCGGCCTCAAGCATTAATTTGAACCTCTCTCAACCACCATTCTAACAGAAAAACTGAGTAATACAAAGAAAGCAACAGCTAACAATTAGTGACCATTTCTTACATGACAAACACTTCACATGGATTAGCTTATTCAGTCCTCATCACAACCTTATGTGGCAGATACTATTAAGGACCTTGCCAAGGTCATGAAATAAGCAAATGCTGCAGCTACGATCCACCACACCCGTGCCATGCTGCTGCCTTGGCACTGTCGCAAGGATGCTGAGATAAGGTTTTGTGTCTGCCTGACATTACACTTGCTTTACATAAACTGTGTTCCATGTAATTTGGGGCATGCCTTTGTCAACACATATTGCCTTGATTTGCCTCCTCATAAGTATTCTGAAGGCAGGCCTGGAATTTTATCTGAGTCCCCAACATCTAGCACAAAGGAGGGGTGCGGCCGAAGTCTGGTGAATGTTGAATGACCATGTCTTTTCCATCTCTGTGACTCCCAAACCTTGCACAATAGCCGGGACCTACTAGGTACCTAATGAAAAAATCATGTACAAGGATGAAAGTTAAAAATGCAAATTGAGACGTTTAACTTAAAAGTCTTTGTATTCTTTTTCCGTAAAGGTGTTTGGGGCCAGAGCCAGCATGCAATAGCGGAAGGGGTTCAGAGTTATCCATTGTGGTTCTGGGCTCGAATCTGGTGTCTGCTATCAAGCCTTCCCTTCTTAAGGACTTCTCTTCCCTAAGCTTCCTTCTGAACGGTGCTCCAACACTATCCAACTGTAAATGCCGGACGACAAGTACAGGTAATGATCAGGAAAAGTCATTATTCTCAGCAGAGGATGGAGCAACCGAGCGCCTGCCACGGGTTGCTGGGCAACCCTGGCTGGGGGCGGGGACAGAGAATAGGGGCGGGGCCTCAGGGGGCGGCCGCGGAGGTCTTGGGGATTCAAGGGCCGCGGGCTCCATGCGGGTGGGAGCTGTTACCTTGCCCGCTTGGGTGGCGGCCGCCAGGCACGGGTGAGTCCCGTCGTAGCGCCCTATGGCCACCATGCGGGGGCTGATTTTGTGGCGCAGTTTCAGGGTGAACACAGGTAGCAGCATGATGGCGGCGGCGGCTGAAGGGAGCAGAGCTGGCGGCCGACCTCACGCGCCACATAAGCGGCGCGGGGATCGGACCAGCCGCTCCAGCTGCCTCAGGCCGGGCACAAAACCAGACTGGACTACGGTGGTCCCCCGCCGCGCTCTCTGCGGCTGCGCAGACCCACCCAACTCCTCTGCGGCTGCGCAGGCCCCGCCCAGCCCTTGCGGCTGCGCGGTCCGACCTGAAGGGCGGCTAAAATTGGTTCCCTCTGGGTGGTTGAATGCGTGCCTGTTGCTAGTTCTTTGTTGCTGTAATTTACGGGTATCTGCCACATGGACTGCTGAGCCAGTGCACGCCCGAGGCTGCTTGTAGCACCCAAGCAAGCTACACCCTTGCAGATTCCACACACTGCTTAATCCCGCCAAAGGTCGTTAATTAAAGAAATGTCTTGAGTGCTTTTTCTGACCCTTGTTTTAACCATTATTTCAGTACAAACCTCAGTAATTACCTGCATTAAGTATACCAATCCTCTCCCCCAAAACTCAGATTTTTAGCTCGCACATATACATAGTCCACATTGTAAGATACGCTATATTTAATATGCTAAAGTGAAATTTTATGCAAACTTCACAACATTCGCTAAAATATTGTTTGATGGCCTATATGTGTGGCATAGTTTTAGGCAATGGAGATGGAGCAGTAAACAGAAGACCAACCTCTAGTGCTGATGTACCAGTCAGCAGAGACAAGCACTAAAGAAGAAATGTTTGTAGCCGTCAATGTTCTATTGAGAAGTGCAGTGAAGAAGGAAGGAGAGAACTGGAAGGAATGCAGTGTTAAACAGACTTCCCTGAGATGTGATTCTAAAGCAAGAATTTGAGGAAAGTGAGGGAGTCAGCTTTGGGGAACTGCTTCTGGAGAGAAAATGCAGGTGCAAAGACCAGGAGAACTCACTCTGACTGCCTTCCAGAAATAGACATCTAGGGATAAGGAATGAGATGACTAGGAATCAAAATTTTCACCACTCCCTTAATCACCTAAAAGAATAAAGTTGAGAGTGTTACCCACAATTTGAATTTTTACCAGAAATGAAGTTATCAGAGAAACCTCTCTGTATGAATATGACTGAGCAATCACCAGTCCTCAGTCATGTGACTCTCTCTTCTGTCTCCTTGAAACCCCAGGCCCCTGTCCCATTTCTTAGCTCGGGACACAAATACTCATGTTGCCCCATTTGCTTTGGAATCTACATCCATGTAGATTCCCCATGTGTGTAATTAAATTGGGGATTTTTTTTTCTCCTACTAATCTGTGTTATGTTAATCTGGTGGTTCTTCCAGCCCAAAAAGAACTCTTAGGAATAGGGGAAATTTCATCTCTGCCCCTACAAATCCTATGAGCGTGGCTACATCATTATCCCATTTGACAGATGATAAAACTTTCCCGGTGTCACCTCCTCCCTTCACAACTCGTCATTAGCTCCCAAATTTCAACCAAAGAAAGTTCAAGCTCTTTGACAGATTATAGGAATTCTAAATTCTGACCACCCAAGTTGGCCTTATCAGCCTCTTCTTTTACTGCCTCGATTCAAATCTCTTTCCCTTCTCAGAAGCTGTTTCTAGCCTATCCGCCTTTGCTCACAGGAATGTTCTACCCCTCATTTCATAATTCCCTCCCTCTTTGAAAACAGGTTGGAAACCAGTATCCCAGAGACTCATGTATGACGGCCTCGCTCGTGGCTGCTCCCACATTGAGAAGGTGGCCACCTGCCTCTGTGCTTTCGTCGATCCCGCAGCAGATAGTTTGCCACATTGCAGGTATTTGATTCTAAGGATCACAACCCCAGCTAGGATCAGCAAGGAGCCCCAAAAGGGTAGAAAATCACTCATCCTCCCTGTCATGCAGTGATAAAAGCAGGAGACTTAGAGGTTTTCTCCGAAGAGGAAGGGACATGACCAGGTGAAGCTGCCCCAGTGATGACACACTGACTATCCTGGTATCTTCTGTGATTCCCCAAGAACCATGGCTCTTCAGAAGGGATACCTGTCATCTTCACATCAATGAGAGCTGGGACTCCTGAGGCCCCAGAACTTGTGGTGGGGGGTGCAGTTCTGGTGTGCTCCAGGTCAACAGAATTACGTGCATAGTGAGTTAACCTGCAGCATCCACAGCCAGCTGACCTAGATTCAAATTCCAGCTCCATCAGTCACTAGCTGAGCCTTCAGCCACCGTTTATTCTAAGGCTCACATTTATCAAGTGCTATCTCTGTGCCAGACACTTGACACATGAACTCATTTGACTTTCAGTCACCCTCTGAGAGAGAGTTTATCATCATCCTCATTTTACTAGTGGGGAAACTGAGTCATGGGGGTTTATATGCTATGAGCCCACGGCCAAACAGCAGTAGAGAGCAGTAGAACCAGGTTGGCAAACTCAGGTGGTCGGGTCCCAGAGCTCCAACTGCTAACACAGTGAGTGCTGGCTCTGGCAGTGAAATCCCAGAGTATCAGTGCCCTCATCTAGAAAAGAGACATGTCAGTAGAACTACTTCTGAGGAGTGTTGTGAGAACGAGAGAAACTAATATAAAGAGACCACTTAAAGCTATGCCTGGCTCTTGATAACCATATAGATACCCAACAAGCAGAACCATGCTTCTCGTTATTGCAGGTTGTTACTATTCCCTCTAGGTGAAAGGACTGCCTCTGATTTGTTAGGGTTGCTATTATAAGACATTTGATGTCCTTTTCTTTTTTTTTTAGCAGGTAGCACTGTTTCCAGTTACCTCTTCGCCCTGAGGTCAGAAAAAACAATCTAGCTTGTCAAGGTCTGCGGGGACTAGGTGAGACTAAGATTTGAGATTCTGATGTACACGAGGCCTTAGGCCGGGTCTGGCCTGTCTTCCCTTTCCTGGTCCTCACCTGGAGTATGCGAATCAGCCCACTAGAGGGAGTGCAGGTGCAAAGAACCTCAGGACTCTGGAGTAAAGGCTTAAAGGACAGGAGGCCAGATTGACTTCTGGGGAGTGAACAATGGTGGGACAAGGGGAGGGATGGGTCAGGCCCAAAAAGGACCTCTCCTTTCTCTTTATGCTGTATGATGTCTGCTGTTTTTAGCAAGTTTGTTTTACTTTTGTAACACACATACACACACACACACACACACACACACACCCATTTAAAATAGTGGGGGGAGGCACACCTGACTGAGACGATGAAGATACAGACCAGGTAAAGCCAAAGGACCCAGGTTCAAGACCTGGGGCAGGAGGTTACACATAAAATAAGGGTCTATCAAATATTTCACTCAAAGCAAAGGGAAGACATCTGATTCATTTTTGTCGATGTAGCTTGTATGAACACTCTGCCTCGAAGCATAACTTACATGCGTTGTGATTTTTGTTTAATCTACACATCTACTCTCCTAATCTTGTATTGTGTTAATGAGAAACTTCTCCTGTTTTCATCTATCGCTCAGTGGAATACAGTGTGGATGGAGGCACTCCCAAAGGGTTACTAATAACGGCAGGTCGGTTCTTCCAGGACAAAGAAGATCCAAGAAAGAGCCTTCGAATGATTTTGAAATTACAGAAGGCCATACAGGATACGCTAAACCCAGCACCCAAGAAATAGAGGAGCTGGTTCCTGGCAGGCTTGCCTCCGCCCCTGGGGTTCAGATCAAAGCTGCTAGCTGGTCTGTTCCAGTTTCCAAGGAGTGTGCTCTTTATAGCCCCCTGGAGCCAGCCCTGGGTGTGGCAGCATCAGACGCTGGCTGAGGCTGACTCAGCTTTAGTAACTACCTATTTGGGAGGGAAGCTAACCGCTGAGGCACCTGCTTGGGAAAGTTGGAATTTGTCTACCACGGTATGGACTCTTCTGAGAGCAACGTGCAGTTTTGCAGATCTGAACATCAAACGTTCAGGGAACAGAGCAGGCTAAAAGAAAATGACAAGTTCCATTTCTGCAATCCTGGCAATTCCAAGTAGGAAAGGGCCCAAGAGACCACCAGCCCCAGCTTCTGACCAAGGTCACCATCCAGCCCCGTGTGAATGTTTCTCATAACTGAGGGGCTCCCAACTCACGTGGAGGCCATTACATTTGAACATGAATCTCAGAAATCTCTTCTATGGAGCTATGAGTCAGACCCTCCGTGGAAGCAGACAGATTGTCTTCATTACTCTTCTCACTTCAGTATTTGAAGAAGCATCTTCCCTCCCAGTCTTCCCTCTGCTGAACACCCCAGGTGGACCCTTCGGGGTACCTGAAGAGGGTAAGGGTGGAATTCTGAGCTCCATTACCCATCTAGCCACATTTTCCCATTACTCGTCTCGAAGGGTCCTGCTCTATGAGGAAAGAACTTTAAAGCAGAGGTGACATGTTGTGACAGGTGGTCTCCCTCCACCCCACCCATACACACAGAATTTTCCTTCCACCTGCCTCAAGCTCCCCAGGTGTAAGGCAGAGGTGAAGACCACAGTGTAACAGAACAGGGGTGTATGACATTCCCCCACCGAAGACTCCAGGAAGCAAAAATCAGGGCTATTTTTAAAAAGCTAGACAAAAGCAAACCAGTCAAGGTGCTAAGGATCCCTGCAAGACACCAAAGGGCATGCTCAGCCAGGACTGTGAGAAACTAGAGGGAGGGACTATTTACAGAGGTGCGAGTAGGACCTGAAAACCCAGCCTGGGATGAGGAGCAGCCGTGGAAGCCATGAACTGCTGTTATGGGCTGAATCGTGTCTCCCCTCTAAAACGTCTGTTGAAATCTTAACCCTCAGTCCTCAGAGTGTGACCTGAGATAGGGTCTTTGCAGAGATAATCAAGTTAAAAGAGGTCATTAGGGTATCAATTCAACATAACCAAGTCTCCTTATAAAAGAGGAAAATTTGGCATGCACTCTGGTGGCCAGTACACCCTGGGAGCAGTTCCACATACATCCCAAGGTCTCAGATTCAAGACCTGGGCCCAGGGGGGAAAAACCCACATGAAAAACTCAATAAAAATAAATAAAATGCTTCTTGTGCTTCTCTCTAATAAAAACGATGGGGGGTGGGGTGGGCACTGAACACAGACACACATAGAGAATGTCATGTGAAGATGAAGGGAGAGGTTAGGACGATGTTTCCCCAAGTCAGGGAATGCCAGAGATTCCCAGAAAACCCACCAAAGCCAGGGGACAGGCATGGAGTCGATTCTCACAGTCCCCAGAAGGAGCCAGCCCTGCCCAACAACTGGATGGCAGACTTCAAGCCTCCAGAACTGTGAGACAATACATCTCTGCTGTTTAAACCATTCAGTTTGCGGTACTTTGTCACGGCAGCCTGGCACACTAATAATACACCCACCCTCGGCCTGAAGTCACGAGGCAGAGAACTATGTCTCAGGAGCCCAGTGGGAGGGACACCTGGCTGGAGCTGTATGCGTAGAGGTGACAAGGCATGGAGGTACTAGGCAATACAGACCCTCCACCAGGGTCTCTTCCCCCTCTCCAGTCTCCTGTATTGTCCAAGTCAATAAAGCTGGTGGGCAAGGTAGGTGGGAGAATCTACTGGAGAGGGAACAGGGTCCACACTTATGACAGATCTGTGCGGGCTCTGTGGCTGATAGAACTGATAGAAGGAATCAGAGCCTAATCCAGCCCTTTCATTTAGAAATCTAATCTCAAAAGAGGGGGTGTGACAATACAGCTAATTAGATGCAGAGTCTAAAATTCAACTCCCTGGATACCCAGCCATGCAATCCTTCTGAATATCAGGGCTGCCTTTTGCTCTGTCATTGTCCTCTCCTTTCATTCTCCTTAGCATAATGTCTTTTCAATAGATTTAATTTATTATTGCTAAGCAGTGCTTTGATAGCATACCATAAATAAAACATACACACAAAGATGAGATATTGGAATACTTGGGCATGGCTGGTGAGAATGTAAAATGGTATAGCAGGAAGATGGTTACTTATTTACACTTACAAAAATAGAGATGTAAATCAAAACTACAACCAGATATCATTTTTTTAATGTATCTGACAAATTTTAATGACTGACAAATTAAAAAATGCGAAGTTCACTGAGTTGGGAGGCTATGGGGGAAACAGGTGTGATCAGACAAGGATGGTGACACACAAATTGAGAGACAAACGTAATGGCTTGCGAATGTAAAAACACACTCACGAAGTAACCCCACTTGTGGCAAATTATCCTAGACACTTATCTGCACAAAGAAGTGGTTAGAATTTATTGCAATCTTGCTTTTAAAAGATTGGGAAGGGCTTACATGTCCATGGCAATGGGGATTGGTACAATAAATGATACCAATGCAATAGAATTCTCGACAGCTTGAAAAATTAAACATAGATTTACCATGTGATCCAGCAATTTCACTGCTAGTATATACCCAAGAGGATTAAAAACAGAGAGTCAAACAGAAATTTGTACATCAGTGTTCATGACAGCATTATTCACAGTAGGCAAAAAGTGGCCACAACCCAACTGTTCAACAAAGGAATGGATACATAAAATGTATTCCTGTCTATTTATACATATACATACTGTGGAATATTATTCAGTCATAAAAAGGATGGAGCACTGAAAGATACTGCAACATGGATGATCCTTGAAGACATTAAGCTAAGTGATATAAACCAGATACAAAAGGACAAATATATAATTCCAGTCATATGAGATGCTAAAATAGATGAATACAGACAGACAGAAAGTAGAATACGGGTTACTAGGTGTTGGGGTGGGAAAAGGCAAGAATAGGGAGTTATTCTTTAATAGTTTCACAGTTGTTTTATAGTTTCTATATGGGATGGTGAAAAATTCTAGAAGACAGTGCTGATGGATACACAACACTGTGACTATGCTAACACCACTGGATTATGTACTTAAAAATGGGCGCACCTGGTGGCTTAGCAGTTAAGTCCCTGGCCTCTGCTCAGGTGTTAGCCACATACATCTTGAGAATTAGGGTTCTCTGGGTGGGTGGGGACATACAACCAAGAAGAACAACTGAATACACAATAAATAAATGCTTCTTCCTCCTCTCTCTTCCTGCCTGCTCACCTCCATTCCTGCCTGTACCTTTCCTCTAAAAAAAAAAAAAAAAAAGGTTAAAATGGTAACATTAGTGTTATGTATATTTTGCCGCAGTAAAAAGGTTTTGTAGCATCTGTGGAAGCCTAATCAAAGGAAGTCATCCTCCCATCTTTGTTCTTGTCACCAGGATCCCCTCCCTGGAACTGCCCCCACATCAGACCAGATTCTCAGGTCTCTTTCTGAGGATGGTCTGTGATACACAGCTAGATTCTCTCTTCCTGCTTGTGTTTACTTCATAAATGGTAGCACACTAGACACATCGTTTTATACTTTGCATTTTGCACTTAGTGTGCTTTGGAGAGAGGCCTGATTTTTCTTTTAAGTTCACAGAGTGGTATTTCTGCACAAAGCCTTTTTACACAAAGCATTCAGCTAACATAGGAAGTCGATGATATTTGCATTTCAATAAGGTGCAGAGCCTTAGACTGAATGCGGAATGGTAGGATTTAAGAAAACTGCCAAGTGTGTGCCTGCAGGAGGGAGGGAGAAGATACAGTCTTTGCAAGTCAGCATAACAAACGTGTATGGAGGCCAACCCAGAAAATAGTCCTTTGCTTGGTGCTATGAAAACAACCTTGGGCTCTAAGCTCTTAACATGAGGCAGCTACTGTTCTAAGCCCTTTATGCACATTAACTCATTTAATCGTCTCAACAACCTTATGATATTGGTGCTATTATTAACAGATGCCCATTTTACAGGTCAGGACTCCCAGGCATGAAGACATAAGCAACTTGCCAAAGATCATTTAGCTAATGAATCGGGGAGCTGGGATTGTACACACAGAGCTGGTCTTGTGTCCCGTGTCACCATGCTGCCTCTCGGGTGCCACAGCAATCAGTGAATTTCCAGCCAGTCCTGGGCTTCCTGCAGAGAGGGACATGATGATGCCTTACACAATGTCCTCACCCTGAAGGGAATTGTTAACAACTCTCACAAGGGCACAGTTCAGCCTCATACAAGACAGGTAACTGATCAGGATTAAAAGAGTGGGACACATGGAATGTTCTAGAGGTTAGAGAGGGATGATGGGAACTGCCCATTTTCTTCTCTGGTCCCAGAGGTGGCTACAATCTAGGGCAGAATTGCCCAAACTTAAAATTTCCATGAACCTTCTCCCTGGAATTTTACCTTAACTCCATTCTGTTGTTCTGTTAAGTTACTTAGTCTTTTCAGTCCACTGAAAAATTATTCCTCCTAACCATTAAACTTTATTGTGAAATTATAAGGTTCGTGTGCTCATCGCATTTCTTTCTGATAGACATTAAAGTCAAAACTACTAAAACAACAAAAAGCAGAATTTGTCCACACATCAGCTAAGAGCCCCTCTCTTTTGGGAACACCAAGCCACAGCACCTCTCACCCCCACCCTTCAGCAGAGGATTCCTGGGGTCCACCCATCATCCTGCTCCACAACTTAGATAACTCCCTTTTCCTTCTCTGGGGCCTTGGTTTCCCCCTCCCCAGTTTCTTTACATACTTAGTAAAGTGCTAAAATACTTTTATTCAAGTTGGTCTGCCTTAGTTAGAATCCTGGCCCTGTTCTTTCCTGGCAATGTGACTCCAAGCAAGTCACTTAGCTCAACTCTGCCTCCATGGCACCATCTGTGAAATGGGAGACTACTTGAAAGTTTGTTGAGGAAAACTTCACCTTTTCTAAGGAGCTGACCCCGCTACGGTATACATATGTCCTCACCCCCAGAAACTTCTGATCTCCTTTATTCTACCCATAGCATTTATTACCTTCTAACAAACTAAATGACCTGTTGATTATTTACTTTTTATTCCTTCTGCTCCTCAATGAGAATGTAAATTTTGTGAGAACAGTGATAGTCACCAGTTTTGTTCACTAATGTATTCTAAACAGCTAGTAGAAGACAGGTCCTCAACAATTATTTCTTGGGTGCATGGAATGACTGCATGAATCCTGAGTCTCACAATCTCTCACAAAAAGTCACAAAACCCCTGACCAAAGAAATCATTGCCTTCAATTTAATATTTTGAAGGAATAGGGACTACTTAGGAACAGTCTCTGACTCCAAAGGAAATTGATGTGGAAGGAAGGAGCTGAGACACGCTGATGCGACACTGGGTGCGTCTGAAAGAATTCATGGAGAGAGTCACTGGGCTGGGAACACACAGCAAGTTTATTGAAAGCAGAAGTAGTTGAGGTGCCCTGCAGGGCTGGAAAGTTTACATCAAAAGAATACACATGTGTGTGGGTACAGGATTTAAGCTGTCTGCCTCACACACAGGCAAGACAGATTCTGTACATATATAAGGATTAGGGGCTTTGGGAGTGGCCAGATTACCTGGAGAAAAATGGCAGAGTGTCTAGGGCTCTGTCCTAGATACAGGTTGCTAACATGAGATCCCCCACCCCCCAAGGTCTCTTTCCGGGTTTGCTGGTTAGTTTAATATTCATACATCTGCATAGTGCCCTGTAGATTCCAAGCTATGCTGTCCCTGTATCAGAAATCAGTCTTTTTAATTTCCTAGAAGTACTAATGGTATTTCAAAGGAAATGAAATTGTTTTCAAGACCAATACCCTTCAGCAAATCTGGGGCTGCTGCCCAATAGGGTTTGGAGAGCGGTGTGTACTGGGCATGGTGAGGGCCCAGGAGGTCACCCACGGATTGTGGCTTCACCTTCCTTCCAGTTTTGGAAGGGGCACCTACTTTTACTGAGCAGCTATCAAGTACCAGGGGCTTCCTGTAGTCCATTTAATTTCGGAACAGCTATAGGTGGTGGGTGGGATTGTGCCAATTTTACAGAGGACAGAAGAGGCGTGGAGAGAGAAGGTGACTTAGAGAGGATCACCCAGTTGATTAACGGGCGATGGAATCTGAGCTGGGCCCCTGGCCTGCTCTCAGTGCTCCCAGGCCCTTCTAACCTTCACACCTAGCAGCTGAGCCCTGGAGGTCATGCTTTGCTGAGCCAGTGCTGAAGCCAACTTCTCCAGATGAGGATGGTATGGAATTATATTCACTCACCAAGGGAAGATGCTTGTGCCTGTCTTGAAAACCAGAGCTTGTTTTCTGACCCTGAAAGCCTGACCTGTCTCATCCACAGTCTGGACTTCAGGGAGACTCGAGCCGTTTCCAGAGGCATCAGGAGAGGCCTGCCAAGAGATTCTGGGCAAACAGCAGGTTCAGAGGTTGCCCTCTAAAACCAAGCTGCGTCCTGCAAAGCGTGCACTGGACAGTCACTGCACTTAGGCCTCTCAGCAGATGTAAAATATAACAGAAGGAGGCATAGGAAACAGGGAACAGTTGTTGCTTCAGAGAAGAGAATTGCATGGCCGGTTCAGAGAAGGAAGGGAGGTGTGTCGCTGCTTCTCCATGTGTTCCCTTTGAATTTTGAAACGTTAGACTATATCATCTACTCAAAAATAAAGATGCCATTTTTGTGAAGAGAGGAAGACTGAGCAGTTGCAGCTGCCTTGACCTCCAGCAGCTGTTGGCTTCTCCCTCAAGAGGCCAGGAGTAGGAGAATCCGAATCTAATCTCTTCTCCTTTCCTCTCCTGCAAGATGCTTCTGATCTTCAGCTACATTTTTAGGCTTGTGAGGAACCTTCTCATCAAAGGCCATGTTGCCAACAAGACAGATCCCTGCTCTATGATTCCCGTGTATTTGGTGCTGGGACAGCGTGGCTTGGAATCTACAGGGCAGTATGCAGATGTGTGAATAGTAAGCTGGCAAAACCTGAAAGAGACAAGAGACGATGGGGAGCAGGGTGCGAATCTTAGCTTAGCAGCCTGCATCTAGGACACAGCCCCAGATACTCGGGCCGGTTTTCTGCAGGTCACCTGGACACGCCCGAAGCCCCTAACCCTCATATGTACACAGAATCCATCTTGCCTGTGGGTGAGAAGCAGGCAGGCAGCTTAGGTCCCGCACATGCACACGTGTGCAGTCCCACAGAACACCTCAACTGACTATTTCTGCTTTTAATAAACCTGCTGTGTGATCCTGGCCAATGACTCTCCACAAATTCTTTCTGGACCAACCCAGCATCTCATCCGCGTGTCTCAGCTCCCTCCCGCATCATATTCACCAGGAATCTCGATGCACGTGTGCCCGTCTGATGAGGAGGCAATCTTCTCAAACTATGGCAATTGTGGGTTCTGATCATGAGGACTTTGCCTTCGTTCAATGTGCTCATGAGAGAAGTGCCCAGGCTGCTGTGGCAGGAGAGGGAGGCAGAATGATTGCCAGCCAGGTTTCAGGTATTAATCTGGCTGCAGGGCCAAGATGAACAGAGGAGAAGCAGGTGTGAGCCGGCCGGTGGCAGAGATGTGCAGGTTAGTACCAGGCTGCCCTTCCCACCCCCTCTGCTCAGCTCTTCTTGTCACTTGGACTACGACTTTCAGCAGGATTGCTACGACAAGACGCACAGTAGTTACCAGCACGTGTTCCCCCTCCTCCTGCTGCACGGGCTTTAGTGCCCTTGAAATGCCAGCGTGGGTCAGGATGTGGCTCGTGACGTGGGAAAAATGACTTCAGTTCTGAGAGGACAGTGAGGATCTTCTTCCATATCTGGAAAGATGGAAGGAGATGACCTTCAGGTCAGTAGGAAGGAGCTGACCCAGAGAAAGCAAAAAGCGAACTCTGCTGGAAAGCCTGGAAACAATGGAAAAGGAGCAGAGCAAACAAGGAGCCAGAGCTGATCACAGAGGATGAAGAAGAGGCTGAGGAAGGAGAGGACAGAGATGGCGCCAATGGCAGGGATGACTCTTAAGTGCCTCGTGGGGTTTAGAAACCTTGTCCCATTATTTCTTCACCTCAGTACTTGTCGAAGCTCAAAATATTTGCCAGCTCCTCTCCCCTAGTACCTGCAGCACAGAGTCACTGTTCTCCTCGTGCAGCTCCTTCCCACGTTCATGAATTCACTTTGCCCTGTGCCAGATCCCGTTTCACTTCCTTCGAAGCTGCTAGTAGTTATGTTAAGTCTTATCCTGTGATTTTTGCTTTTCGCTTTGATACTTTTATGATAACAATAAAAGGGATAGATGTTTTTTTAAAAGAGAAAAATAGATGAAGAAAAATGCAATATAGGCTTTTAAAAATAAAGATCACAGCCTCTGTTGGGTAGGGGGAAGTTTACTAAGTAGCTTGTTTAATATCTATTTTTATTGTTTTTAAAATGCATGCATCTATAGCACCAATAAAGGGAAAAATCGGCATCATGGCCTCCTGATCGCATACACTGAGGACCCAGGATCACTTCTGTGACTTTGTTGCCAAAACCGCACATCCGGAATCTACTCCTGGGAGAGATTAGGCAAACCATTCGGGTAGTTTACAGAAGGACGGCTTATGCCTGCAAAGGAGTCGAGGTCATAGCAGAGAAAGAAAGGGCAGAACTATCGTAGATAAAAAGAGAATAAAATGATACTGGCTTTGATCCTGGAGCAGAAAAACAAAAAATTGCTAGAAAGGATGTTAGCGAGACAATTGGTGAAATTTAAATAAGGCCTGTACTGGGTGACAGTATCACACAGGCTACATCTCCTGACTTCGTCGACTGCACCGTGGCCGTGCAAATGATTGCCTGTGTTCAGGAAACACATAACGAAATCAGTAAGCAGTAAAAAGGCAATATGCTCTCAACTGGTTCAGAGAGGGAAAAAAATGTATATATGTTATATTTTATATATTTTAATGTATTAGTCTATGTGTGTGTAGAGAGAGAGAGAAAAAAGAGGAGAGAATGATAAAGCAGATGTGGGAAAATGTATATCTGATGTAGATATTGAGAGTTCTTGTGTACTATCTTTACAGCTTTTCTTTAAATTTCAAACTAATTCAATACTATAGAAAGATAAGAGCCAAAATCTTATGAGAGCTTATTTCTCGTTGATGGTATTGTCGAGTTTTCTTTTTGCCTATATTCTCTCCCTCCCTCCCTCCCTCTCTCT